>VZTU01020700.1:23331-45064 GCA_013400835.1 Zapornia atra | reverse complement strand
CGGTCAGGTCGGCGCGGCGGTGGCAGGGAGCGGAGCGGCGGGACGATGAGCGACAGCGGGGAGCAGAACTACGGCGAGCGGGTAATACGCGGAGCCTGCGTGTGCTGCCCGGACGGGCTCTTCCCTCTCCCTTCTCCCCCTCTTTCTCCGCTGCCCTACATCCCCTCTCCGAGCGGGGCGGTCGCCCCCGAGTCCTGTGGCCTGGGCGGAACGGGTGGCGGAACCGCCGTGCCGCGGCGGGCAGCGAGTCCTCGGCAGACGCGCGGGAAGCCCAGTGGGACTGGGGCTTCGCGGGGGAAGATGGCGGCCGTCCGGGCCGGGAAGGTGGTCGGGGCGCGGCGGGGAGGCGCCAGCTGCCCGCCCGCCGGCGCGCTCCCTGGTGAGTCTGCCCGGCGCCATCTTGGGCTGGTGACCGGGCGCGCCGGAGAGGGACAAAATGGCCGAGGGTGGCGGGGCTGCGTGTCCCGGGCCCTGCCGCCGCGCCCCCGCCCCCCACTGCGGGGTGGGGGCCGCCCGAGAGGCTGCGGGGTACGGATCGCGGCGGGACCGCTGCCAGCTCCCGCCTTCGCGGAGGTCTGCGGCCCTAAGGGCACCGCCGAGCTCGCAACCGGGCTGTGGCCGCCTCGGTTGGCGCCGCGGTGCCTCGTCCTCCCCCTGTCCGACTCCCCCCAGTCCTCTCAGGTAACGTCTGGGTAGGGAAGGCAGCTCCCGAGCCGGGAGGAGCCGGAGCCTTTGTTAGACGCTCTCTAGCGCTGCATCGCAGACAGTGTCTGGTGAACCCATCCATTCACTCCGCTCTGCCGCTCCCCGCCTCCGCCTGCGCGGCGGTGTGGCCGCAGCCCGGCGACCGCGTGGCTCGGCTCTGGCTTCACTGCAACGCGGTAGCCGAAGGGTTAAACCTCAGCCTGGACGCGCTCGGGGCCAGGGCCGCTACCTGCGCGGTGAGACCCGCAGTGGATGTTTGCTTTGGCCGCTGCGAGACCCGCCGGTCCGGGCGGCCTTGTGCCGGTACCGCAGTAAATGACACACCGAGCCCCGCGTCTGTAACCTGCACCCGCTATACGGGTTACCTCGAGCTGTTTTTTGGGGGTGGGTTTTTTATGTGAATCGATCTTGTTATCCTTTGTGGCTTGTTATCCTTTGTGGCTTGTTATTTTTTACTGCAACAGAGCAATGGTCAATCCTGTGGTTTAGTTCTGGGTTTTTTTGAGGTTTTTTCCTCGGCATCAGTCTAACTTCTTAATTTGCAGCATCAGAGAAAGTTGTGGAGGTGATACATAGTTTAAACCTTCACTAGAGCTGGCCCAAAAAAAAAAGTCCTAATTCTGAGCACAAAACTGCAGCATCTTTCTTTGAATATGATTTATTTTTACTTATATTTGGTAGAATAAGCTTTGCTAGAGTGAGCGTTGCTACTTCAAGGTAGATGAGAGTAAGAAAATTTGGCCTCTGGGAAGCTAAAAAAGCTGCTAGATGGAGATGAAGACTGAAAGATGGGGATTACAGAACAGACTCGTGCCACCCCCAGCACTCTCTTTTCATTGACATCTCTGTGTCACTCTTACAACTGGTGTATTTTTAGTGAAGGGAGTACTACTTCTGCTTCCCTCAAGGTGTATTTCTGTGTTAGGTTGGTTATTTTAACGTTGATTTAGTTGCTATCCTGCAGGTCAGAGGGCAAACCAGTTTAAGAGGGTAGCCTAATTCTAAGTGAAGTTTGTGAGGGTAACCCACTTGCTGTTTTCAGCCAGAATGAGTGGCAGGGTTAAAAAAAAAAGGCGAAGTCTTTTTGAAACGGGATTGTGCAGAGAGTGAGAGGGCAGCACCTGCTGTCCTGCCTGCTTTTATATTTTCTGTCAGTTAAAAAGAAAAATTTTTTTTAAAAAATCATGTGTGGGCAGCCTTCACCAAGGCGTAATGAGCTAAGTTATGTCTGAGCTTTCGCGAGCTGTAAATAGGTAAGTTGTAGGCGATGAATGTGTCTGTGAACCTGAGAGAAAACCAGAGCTCTAGTCTGCTGCTTCAGACTGGATCAGGGAATGGCATTGCTGATACTTGTTGCCAGTGTTATTCATTATATTTTTTTGCTTACTTAAAGCTTGTATTTTACCGAGCCAGTGGCATTCCACTTCTTCAAGTTGGAAGCTCTGAAAGTCTCAGCAGAGTAGGAACAGCGCTTGGAGGAATGATCTGGGATATGGCTTTACAATTGTTTGTTAAGCTGTTCCAAGTCCGTGCTGCCAACAGGAATTGTATTCTTGAAAATGTGTTCCTGCTTTCTGCCTTGTACTAGTGCTTGTGTAGCCACATCTGGGAATTGCATTAGTTGATTTATTCTCTTCCCCCCTCTTCTGCTCCCAGCCGCATTGGCTTGCAGGCGGCTCTTGATTCTGTAGCCATGGGTTCTCATGTCAGCATTGGGGGTGAAGAAGACATACTGGGTGCTTTTGCAAGTAGTGGGGCTTGCTGCTTCTATCAGCAATGCAAACTTAGACTAGTTTATGTCAGAGCTTGCAAAGAAAGGGGGTGGGGAGTCCCCAGTCAAATTCTCTTTTACAGTTTATACTCCATAGTGGGACTAAATGCTGGAAAGTGTTTTAACTGAAGAGACTATAAATGAAATGCTAGTGATACTTCACGTACAGGAATATACTTGAAACGCTGTCAGTGTGCTGGAACAATTGCTGTGCTTCCCCAAGCCCTTTTTATTTTGTTTTCATTTATTGAAGTTGTGCTCACTGAACTGCCTGTGATTCAGGAAAGGAAGGGATGGACAGACAGCGAGTTAAAAAATGATAGTAAGTCTCACCCTGTGAACTAGTTTAAACTGACAGTGATCAGTTGGCACGTGTCTGATGAGAAAGCGTTTAATATTGTAGTCAGGGATGTCCTGCTTTCCATCCAGTGGATTCCCAGTTGTCCCAAACCCAGCAGTGATCTGTTCTGGTGATCGTGTGCTTCAGGAGGTGGGAGAGAGGCAAAAGCTGTTACTTCTCTGTCAGATCAGTTGCTAAATTAGTAGAGAGGTGGAAGGAGTGCGTAGGGGGCATAGTTACACCTCGAGTAAGTCTGACTGCAGGTTTGATAATGCAGAAGGCGAGGCTGCACCTTTCTTCAGAGAAACAAAGGGAAATACATGGATTGATTCATAGGGGCTTTGGATTTTTAAAGAATTTTGCCTGTATCTTACATTAAGCGGCTCAAGTGTATAAATCTTACTTCCATGAGGAAGAACCAGACCTGGAAGAGCAAAGAACATATGGTCCTTACATGCCATAGAACTGCTTCTGCCCATGGAAACCTTTTCTCTCTGCTGCCCCTGAATAACCCTGCTGTGACTCTGCATGCTTACAGAGTAGGTGACTGTAATGCAGCTTCATGAGGGGTAAACAATACCATCCCTGCAGTATTGCAAATTGTTGGTAATATGTTTCAGATATGGAGAGGATAATTTGGAAACCACAAACCTGGACTTGAGGGCTTCTGCCTGAATTCCCATAATGCCTGGTGAAGAAGGGATGTTGGTAAAGATCAAAGGATTGGTGGTGCTTAAGGCCTGTGGTTGACAAATTCAAGGTTGGGAAAACCAAAATCATTATTGTTTAATAGCAAACACCAGTCTTGACCTGCTTACCAGCAGTTTTAGTCTAGGTAGGATGAAGGAGATTGTTGTTTTCTTCCGTATGTTGTGACAGGAGCCTATTTTAGGTTGGTTTTTTTTTAAAAAAAACCCCAACACTTTACAAAGAAAAAGCCTTAAGATCAACCCAAGCAGCAGTGAGCTGTGGAGTGGCTTGTGTGAGCCCCTGGGCTGTGGGATCCTGGCCAGGGCTGGGAAGGGAGGATTTCCTGGGGCTGGGGCAGTCCTGGGAAGAGCTTTGAGGTTTTAGGGGTTATGTCCAGTCTAAGGAATGTCTGGGGGGCAGATGGGGTACTATGAATTCCTTCAAGGCTAGAAGTAAAGAAGTGGCATAACGCTGTAAGATGTGGCAGGTTGAAGATACAGGTTTCAAAGAAGGATGACCTGGAAACAAACAAATGTTTGAAAAACTGACCGGGGTTGTGAAATCCAAAGGAGCCGTGTGAAAATAAGCTGTTTAATTTTCTGATTTAGATCTACACGTGGCAGGTCTTTTCTTCCTACATTTCCTTTCAGATCCTGGGTGTCCAGTTTCACCATCGATATTAAGCAGTGATCATTCTTTTAAAAAAAAAAAAAGTATCAAATAGATGAAGACTTCAGTCCTTGCTTATGCTAATACCGTTTCTCCACTAACTTCTTCAAAGCTGGGTACTGACTTCTAAAAACTAAACAGTGGGTATGGGGTATGTTTATGGGCAGGATCCTCCCACTGTGCCTTTTGTGTGTCTTTTGTGGTATCAGACCACCTGTATTTGGACATGGCCTGAACCAAGAGTGTTGAGTTTTGTGATCACAAGTGTTTCTCCTCAAATGAAGAACAGCCTTAGTTGTGGTTTTCATCCCTTCTTCACTCTTGCTTTGTCTAATCCCTTTTTTTTTAAAAAAAGAAAAAAAAGTTGAAGGCTTCGTGTGGCTGAATGAATGTGTTAACTCAGAACTCATCTCTGTGGAGTATTTTCTTCTGAAGCTGGGAGTGGGTTTGGATAACATTTCTTCTCTGTACCTTAAATGAGTTCTCAGCATTTACCCTGCGCTTTACAGGGCAGCTGTAGTTCAGAACACCTCGTGAAACATTTTGATGGAGAAGAATGTGGCCTTGACCAACTTTGTCTTATTTCTGTTGCGCTTGGTATTAATTAAAAATCTGATTTATCCTGCAAATCGTGCTGCACACACACCCCCATTAGTATCTGGGTGCTTACACATTGTAATTAGAATTAGCAGGCAGTTGTAAATAGCTGAACTTTGCTTTAAGTTGTGTGGAAGTGGTTTAAATGCAATTAAATTTTGGGTTGGCAAATGAATTTGGGATTGCTTAGAATGGAACGTCCATTAAGGCAAGTGTTCAGGTTTTAAGAGCTATTACAGAGGTAAACCAGGTGGGTTTTGAGAAAAATCTAGTACTGGGGTGGCGGTGAGCATTCTTAATCAGAATTGATGCAGAATTTAGAGTAGGTTGTTTTGGGGGAGGAAGAATTATGCTGCTGTGTTTTAAATTTCCTCTAATACCTCGAAATAAAGAATACCTTCTAGTTGTGCTGCAGCCAAGTGCCTAAGCCATGTGACTGAAGTTAAGCGTTACACTGATTAAAAGAAGATCCACATTAAAAAGTTGGAAATGCTAATTAGGTTATGTCATTGCCAAAGAGGCTTATGAGCAGAGGGGGTATTATCATCCCAGAGCAGTGTCTGAGTGCGGTGCGTGGAGTTGCTTTCAGTTGGTGGGAACTGATGGTTTCCTTGGCAGTGAGATGCCTGCGGACGTAATCCCTCTTATGCAGGCAGAGTAGGTGTGCTCGTAAACCTACTACAACCCAGGCCTCCTAAACAGCAGGAATGGCCCGTAAATAATGTCACCCTAAGTTGCTGAGGGACCAGCCACACCATGCTTTCTGCATCCAAAAAGCATGTCAATTAGTTTTGTCTGGCTGACATCACTTAAGTCACTTCTGGTTCATCTTTATGTCTGCATATGTGGCTCACAGTGTGAGGTGGTTTGAGTTTCCTGACACTAGAATTCACCAGTAGATACGCAGTTGATCCGCTGTGCATTTGCTATTAAATACAGGCATAAATAGCGCATTCAGTTGCTAAGTACTAAGTTAAACTGAATTGACTGAATCTGTTTATAAAATAGCAGGGCATTTGGTAGATTCAATTCTTGAACTGCATATATAGTAAAAGTCCACCAAACAATTTTTTTTTTTTTCTAGTTTCAGTTTTGGCACTAGATTTTATCCTGGAGTTTTTAAATATTCTTCATCCTGTTCTTTTTCTATTAAGGTTAATGTTGAAGAAGGAAAATGCGGAAGTCGCCATTTGACAAGTTTTATAAATGAGAATTATTTGAAGCTCAGGAATAAGTGAAGCTGAAATTTGAAAAAAAAGAAAGTGAATGCATGCTAATTATCAGACCAGAAGTCCCACTTGTAGAATATTGAGCAATTTGTGTGAAGTGGGGAAGATGAAAGAAGTCAGAATTTGAAACGGAAGAATGAAGAAAAGGAATAAAAATGAAGTTAAGATAAGAAGTAATCTGGAATCTGAAAGCACTACGCTAAGTAATTACTAGTCTGTTTATGTGTCCCTGTATATTTTGCTAAACATGCATGCATTATCTGTTTAATAGCAAAAGTATATGCAGGGTAAAGAAGTGTCTACCAGGGAAAAAAAAAATAAATTAAAAAAAAAAAATCAAAACCCAATGTAAAAATCTAGGCAGTTCTAATGCCGACTGCCCGGACACATAGATATGAATTTTTACCATTTATTTCACTGGAGCTTGTTTACAGACCGTAGGTAAACGAGAACTTGTGTACAAATTAGGCTTTCAATATCTGCGTGCAGGAATCCCGTTCTGCTTCCAGAAGCGGAAGTGCTCATGGGTCTGGCAAGTCGGGGAGGCACACCCCTGCAAGATCTCGATCTAAGGAGGATTCCAGGCGTTCCAGGTCAAAATCTAGATCCAGGTCTGAATCCAGGTGAGTTTACTTCTTTTACCTCTTCCTCCTCTTCGCAAGTCAGACGATTGTGTCAGAGGTGAACTGAAGTCACAGTTTAGCCCAGTTCTGTTGCCAGAGGTAATTGGGGATCTGTGCAAAGAAAGGGGCATGTCTGGCTTCAGGATTTCAAAAGCTAAACTATTCAGTTAGATCTCTTCTGCAGCTTTTCCTAAGAGGTAGTCAGCTATATGTCTCGATGCAATTTGGAGGTGGCCCACACTTTAAGGTTTGGAGTAATGGCTGGTTTCTGAGCATGAACCTTTAGGAACTCTAAAGCTAAAAAATGAGAGGTGCATCAGCAGATTAGGAGCTCTCGTGCATTAAAGGATAGAGGTGCATGAGCAGACTTACTGGTTGAGGTCACGTTAACGTATAATGTTTTCTCACTGGAAGCAGGGATGTTTCTGGAGTAGTTAAGGGTGTACTTCATAAAAAAGCAGCAGCAGAGCTAAACATGAGTTTCAGCAAATACATGTTAGCTTAACTTGGAAATTAACAGGCTGGAAAGCTTTAGACAGCTTCCCAGGCTCTGAAAAAAAAGGAAAAAAGCTGTAGAGAAAGTGGCTTGGTTACAGTATTTGTTAGGGGCAATGCAGACTTACATATACTCTGCCACCTATCCTTACGTACACCTGCCAAGGAAGTTGCACACGGTGGCAGAATTCTTCTCCAAAACTGCCAACAGTTGTAACTGAGACACAAAGTACACTGGTAGCCTAGAAATAAGGCTGTAAAGGTTGCTGCTAGCTGCTGCGTGTTGGCTTTGCTAGGTGTCATGTAAGAGGTATTTAATAAAGAGTGAAGAGAGAGGCAACAAAACCCCTAATTGGGTAAATGAGGTTATTTTCTAAAGAGTTTAGGTAATTAAAGGCAGACTGTGGCAGTGAACGTGGTGATAGTGTCTTTACTCATGGGGAAACATTCAGGTTATAAAGCTGTGGGTTCCAGCAGCAGGGTTTCCAGCTGAGCTGTTGAGTATAATTTTTATGTGCATAAGCAATGAATTGGGCTTGTCAAAGCCTGAGGGATCAGTCTGGAGGAACGATGACAGCACTGGAAGATATTTTGCTGTTAGCATTGACTCGTGATGGTAAACACTATCAAATGCTGTGTTCAGGTCTCCCTGCAAGATCAGAGTGATCACTTTGAGGGCTTTATGAGAAGGGAAATTTAACAGTGGAGAAAGGGTTGGGTTTTGGTTTTCTTCAGGCACAGTCACAGTGTCAAATCATGCCCTTGGCAATCCTGTAGGGCAAGTACCAGTATGTCAAATTAAATGATAACATGGTAGAGTATGAAATGGGAGTGACCTCTGGAATTGCTAGCAGTGAGAGATCCTTAGGCAGCTCAGGAAGGGTTTAGTCCAAGTTCCGTGTTTTGAGGCAGCTGGCTCTGGGCTCAGACCATGTTCAGAGCTTTATCTGGTTGGGTTTTGAAAACCTCAGAGGATGGAGACTGCAAAACACCTTTGGGGAGTCTTCCCTTTTAAAATAAGGAGCAGATCAGGACCCTTCTGCACCTCAGCCCATAAGCCGTAGGGATTCTATCCTCACTGTATTTCTCGCAGAACAACCATAGTCCCATGTAAGAAAGCAATCATAAAACTTAAAAAGCTGGAAGAAGCCAAATATAAGATCTAGAATTTACAAGAGATCTGGAAAATAACTTGAATTTGCAAGAAATCCCCCTTTAAATAGTCGCCTGGCAACTAACTTGGTAATTTTTGATGAATGAAAGTAGAAGCTTATGACTTCCTGAGCATTTAACAGCTGTCTTGAAAATGCCTTTGGCTGGAAAGACAGGAAGTGTATTGCAGAGTTAAGAGTGTGTTCACTGGCAGATGTGGGCAGACCCATGTCAAGGCACGTCTCTAAGAACCACTATCCCCACCTCTGTTCTCAGTGCCTCCACATGCTTGGATGTGATCAGGAGCAGGTCATCTCACTGTGGCTCTCGGCAGAGAAATAACCTTGTGAGGACTTTCATATTTCTTGGTAGCTTCTGTGGCAAATGTATTTTTTTTATATATAAATTAAACTTTGATTTGGGAACAAATCTGTGTCCTGGTGTATTTATCGGTTGAGGTGTGGCTATGCTTGATTTAAAAACCTGCTTTTATTGAAGTTTTCATCAGCAGGATAGAGAGCTTGTTATCTCTGCCTGACTCTGTAGTCGGAAAGGCTCTTACCGAAGGAGCAGGCCTTTCAGCTGCAGTGGCTTTTCATTTAAGCAGTGCCTATTTAAAATAAGCCTTGTTTGCTTGCAGAAGGGATTACCTGGTTTGCCTGTGTCCAGCTCCTGTTCAGCGTAATGGGTACATTCTGTTACCTGCAACATCAGTTCTCTGTTGGCTGCCTTGTTGTTTGGAGGTTTATTTCCCCCCCCATGTCAGTGGTTGAAACGTGGCTGTATGCATGTGTTGAACTTTTTTTAGTAGTATTACATCTCTCTTTACTCTCTCCTGCCTCAGGGAAGTTATCCTTTATTGGTTGGGTTTTTTTTTTTCCTTCTTCCTGTTGGCAAAAATAATTTAGTCTTTGTAAATACATGGTTAAAAGTGTTGTAGTGGGACATGCTGAAGTCGTTTCTCCTGGACATGTGTCTGTGTTTCAAGTTGAGGAAGACAGGACTCAGCTGGCTCACTTCTGACAAGGTCAAAGGCATTTTTTAAGGAGGCTTGTGATGTGTAGGGTCTATGTTGTGCAGTTGGGCTCTCTGGTGATCCTTACTAGTGAGAGATCCAAACAGTGGAAGAAGCTGTTAAATGCTCAGGAGTGAAAACCAGTTCAGCTTACGAGCTTCATTCATGCCAGCGTGGTGGTGGTACTGTGAAACACAGTTGTGCAAGGATGGGAGCTGATGGTCTCAGCCAGTACTTGACTCCCTTGGCTTCCAGAGATTAGAGGAAGGACATTTCAGATGCAGGAGTCTGCAGATTAACAATTTATAGCTAAGAGCCTTTGAATATTAAACTGTTTATTGCACTTCTCAGCCTTGCAGTGACTTTTCTTTGTAGCTGTGTGAAATTCCGTTCCTCGGTGACTGCCATCAGCAGGCCCAGCTCAGGTGTAATACTCCAGCTCCAGTGCCTGCCTTGCTTTCCAACCGAGACTGACTGTACCGGCAGGGCTGAGGGTTTAGTAGAAGGAATTGAAGTGTTTCAGAACCTCATCTCCCCTGTCAGAAGGTTTCTGGAACTGTTCTAAGGAGGCCTGGGCTGGAATCAGTGAGCAGCTGCACCTTTGTCTAAACACACTTGAAATCTGAACACAGAAACATTCATGACCAGCTAGTGTTAACTAACTGTTGAAATACCAGAGGGTAAATAAGCCCACTACAGCTTAATTTCTTCCACTGCATTAAGCGGTTTCAGGGGCATTTACCAGACTTCTCTGCTTGTAATCACGCACTGCTTAATAAGTAGTGCTTGCTTTTCAGTGGCACTGGAAGCCATGCTATTCTGAGTGCTAGACCAAGCAGAAGTGTGTACCTCTGCACTCAGACAAGCTTGATGTTAAGCCTTACTTACTCCTGTTCCCTTTTCTTAGTCAGTCTTTAAAAGACAGCCACCCAATTACTTAAACAACGCTGTGAATATTCAAAGCATGTTCTGTGCCAAACCAAAGATGGCCTTGTTAGAGAAAGCTAAAAGGTATCAGGGAATTACAAGCTAACTAGAATGGAAGTGGAGGTTCCCATTCTGCAGTAGAAATGCTCTGAGAGGATTTACAGTAATCTAATTGTAAAGATTTAGCACAGGGCCCTTTGAGAGTAGCGACTAGATTAATTATAGCTGAGTCATGTGGTACTGCAGGTTCTTAGAAAAGGGGTTATTTGGGCTTGTGATATATTTTTTAAGGGTTAAAAACCCCAAACCCAATGCTGAACCTTTTGAACCTTTTTCTTCGTTTTTTTTCTTTCTCCTCAGATCTAGATCAAGGAGGAGTTCCCGTAGACACTATACAAGATCACGCTCCCGTTCCCGCTCTCATAGGAGATCCAGAAGTAGGTCTTACAGTCGGGATTATCGGCGACGACACAGTCACAGCCATTCACCCATGTCTACTCGCAGACGTCACATTGGAAACAGGGTATGTCAGTTCCAGAAGTAGATAAACTCCTGCCTAATCCTGAAATCACTCAGTTAATCGGGGATTTCCAGAGAAACCTTCTGCTTCCCGCTCAGGTCTGTCAAAGAGTTGTTGTTGAGGTTAATTGTTACATTTGGCTTTTGATATGCCATGGATCTCCTAAGTTTGCTTGGGAGGGGGGGTGTCTTGGATTTTGTCTTGTTGTTGCTCATCCTGAAGCTCTGACAGCCACAACTTGTGACACACTTGCACTGCAAATGCAAGCTGGTTTATTCTAATACCAGTCTGTCCCTTCTTTTAGGCGAATCCTGACCCAAACTGTTGTCTGGGCGTGTTTGGACTGAGTCTGTACACCACAGAAAGGGATCTGAGGGAAGTTTTCTCCAAGTATGGTCCAATTGCTGACGTTTCCATCGTGTATGATCAGCAGTCTCGGCGTTCGAGAGGATTTGCGTTTGTCTACTTCGAAAATGTCGAGGATGCTAAGGAAGTACGTTGGGGTGCTGAACCTATGCCTTGTTTCCTGGATTGGTGGTCACTGGGACGTGTGTTGTGTAAACTTGGGGCCTAAAAAATGCTTGGTGTCTCATAATGTGAGAGTCTTGGTTCAAAGATAACTCGTGTGTGAGAGGAGAGAGCGGAGGGGGACAAGTGGTCCCTGTGCAGGCAGAGCTGTTGTGTAATTCACAACACCAAACTTGAGGCTAGCCAGAGTGCGAGCTATGCCAACAAGGAAAATAAAATAGAAACACAGGCTCTCTGTTTTCTCTCTGTTTTAATTATGAGAATTCCTTCCTAACTCTGCATGTGATCTTATATTTAAAAACAGGCGTGCTCAAGGCAGCCATTTCAGAGCTCTCCCTAGGAGCACTGACAGGCATTCTGCTGACTTGAGGACTTCAGGCAGAGAGGGGTGGGGGAGATCTTCTGGAAACCAAAGGCCAGGCTGTATGTGGCTGCCTGGTGCCTGCACATGTCCAAGGGAAACCTTCAGGGGTTCAGCACATCGAAGCAGTGTCGATAACCTATAACAAATAATGGAATTTGTGGTTGCAGAATGAAAGGGGAGTTCTACACTCCCTGCGCTCAGGCCGGCCCTTAGAGAGCGGCTGTGCTGTGAGCTGTAACAGGGCTTACATTCTGCATAGGTTCTGCTGCTTCTTTGGTGTTGTCTTTCTCAAATTTGGCACAAAGGCCTCTGTTAGGTTGGAGTTTTGAATGTAGGTCCCACTACCTGGCAGAAAAACCTCAATGATTTGGGTTTGGTTTTTTTTTTTACTTCAGATGCACTTCAGACTCAGATACTGCTATATTCCAGGTTGTAGTAGGTTTTGAGGACGCATTGGAGAGAGAAAATCCACCACAGCAACTTAATTCTATGCAACAGTGCCCTTTTGTTAACTCCTAAATGCTTTGCTTCACATTGCCTGTTGGTGTAGCTACGTCTCCCTGTGTAAGCACATGCAAAGGTTCCTCTTAATCATGTTGGGAACAGAGGGACTGAAACAATTGTTAAATTAGGTTCTGTTTGGGCTTTTTATGCACCCTGAGTCACATTCTAAGCTGTTCCTGAAGCTTGTATCCAGCTGGCCAAGAATGTCTTACACGTAGTGCGTGGTGTTATGTATAAAGAGTAAGTGAAATGTAGATGTGTGTCCGAACTGGGCCCTTTCAGGACCTCTTCATACTTGAAGCAGTGACTAGAAACTTGAGTCGGCAGTGGAGTTCCTACCTAAGGCTGATGGCATTTTACCACTCTCTTCAGGCAAAGGAACGTGCCAATGGAATGGAGCTGGATGGAAGAAGGATCCGGGTAGACTTCTCCATAACAAAAAGACCTCACACACCTACCCCTGGAATCTATATGGGAAGACCAACTTAGTAAGTTGCCTCTAAGGGTTAGGGTTTTTTTTTCCAAACCACTATGGGATAGGATTGCCTTGTGTTTTGTTAAAAACTGTTCCAAGTCCCCACAGAGAGACCGGATTCTGTGTGATTTCCCTAGTTTATCAGGCTCAAGCCTGTAATTTCTGTGGGTGTGTCAGTTTTAGAAACAAAAATCACTGATGAGGCCTAATTCTTAAAAAAAAAAAAGACCCAAGTGCTATGCCAACGCTGCTGTGGTTGTCTGGCAAAACTAAAAGAAACCAGCTTCACCTGATAAGGAAGGCTCAGCAGAGTTGGGGGCATGGGGCAGGGTAAGGCTGGACAGCCATCCCCATCCATGTGTATCTCCTCACTCTTTAGATGGGAGGGGTTAATTTACATAGCACTTGACAGTGATTATAGTGAGCAGAAACCTCTGGTTCTTAGAGCTGTCTGCACATCTAAATACACATATAGTAAGGTTTTTAGTTATTTCTAATTATTTCAATTTCTGAATTATTTTAAGCTGTCCTGCATGCCTGCAAATATTAATGTCTCTTGCAAGTTCATGTTTTCAAGAGCAAATTAACAGGTACTAATTAAGCAGCTATCCACAGAGTACACCTTGACTTAAAGTTGCCAAGAACATAAACTGTTTCCCCAAGTCATTTCCAGTTGTTTTCCCAAGACTTTCAGCTTATGGTACTGGTGTTTTGCTGCAGTTGATGCTGTGTTGAGACTGTAGGTTATTCTTTAAATGGGAAAGCTCTTTGAAAAGGAGAGTAGAAAGTGAGTGGAGTTGTGTCACAGGATGGAATTCTTCACATGCTGTGATATCAAAAGGTTAAGAGGTTTCAGGCCAAGGAGGAGAGCAGCTGTCTGGAAGTTCAAGCATTCTAACAAGCAGTTAGTTAAGTAGCTCTGTTCCCGTCTGCGCTGATGGGAAAGAAGTGCTTGCAGACACTTAATCTGTGAGGACACAAGGCAATAGTAAAGCCCAGTTAAAACTGTGTGTAACTTAAACACCTGTGTGCCTGCTGAGCAGTGCTGCAACCAGCATGAATGCTTTATACTCTGTTAAACTTAATTCTCCTTCGTTAATTGTAGTGGCAGCTCGCGACGACGAGATTACTACGACAGAGGCTATGACAGGGGCTATGACGACCGCGACTACTACAGCCGGTCATACAGGTGAGGCAACACTCCAGTGTGTGGCTGCTTTTTAAACTCAACTCTCTTCCTGCCTATGCAACTGCTACATGGGGTCATCCTACACAATGGCAGAACACTTTCTGCACTCCTTCTGGGGTCTTCCTGTGAAATCTGCACTGAAATGATGACTTGGATGGGTCGGATTGAGAAATGCTTTGTGATGTTTAACCTGTCCTGTGAGTTAGTCGTATGGTTTGGGGGGTTTTAATCAGTGTTAAGTTTTGTGAAACAAAGTCTGTTCTCTGTGGTGGTCTTGTTTTAAAAGGATCTGTTGTTGGTTCATCTGTTAGCATTGAAATGGTGGGAGTACAGGACAGATCTAATCCTTGGGTTGGTTTTATAGGGCCAACTGAGGTTTCAAGTGTGTGGCAGACAAAAAAATTTTAGTGGCCCCCAGTATCCCCCCAGTAACAGTTCTGGCACTATGAAGGTTACTGAAAATACAGAGTCAGGGATCGGACAGTTACCTGTTCTGTGTTGGACACTTGCAGTGAAACAGAACTTTGTATGGTTGGATCTGTGTGTTACGCTCACACCCCCCTGTTTCCATCTTCAGTCTGAACTGTTCAGCAGTAGAGTAGTTAGTTCAGGTCGCGATACACATTGTCAGGGGGCTAGTAAAGTTGGTATTAAATCTGTTGAAAATGTGGCTGGTATGTAATTAGTGGTTTTGGTCATAGAGTGAGTTTGTCTTCTGCATTTTGGGGGGCATGGGAGACCTGAGATGGGTTGGGTTTCTCTTTGCCAGCACTCATGTCTAGGCTTTCCTGTGCGATAGGTGAGTCTTTGACCAAATATCCAGTTTGATACAGCAAAAGGTTCACGGGCTGCCCAGGGGGGTGTGGAGTCTCCTTCTCTGGAGATGTATTCCAGACTTGTCTGGACGCTGACGTGTGCAACCTGTCCTGGGTACCCTGCTTTGGCATGGGGATTGGACTCGAGCTCTGGAGGTCCCTTCCAACCCCTATGGTTCTGTGAAAAACTTGCTTGGATAATTGCCATAACCTCGTCTGGGTGTGCTAAAAGTAATTAGCTGAAATCAGCTGCATAAATGAACTGAAGCAGCACGTGTTGGGGAACAGTAATCGGAATGTTGACCATCCTAGCAGAGGTGATTTCCATTCTCTGCCTTGAAAAAAAAGAGAAGTTTTTCTTCAGGACACAGCATCAATCTTGCTACTTCAAAAATAAATTTTAATAAGTTGCTGCCCTGGGTGGTCAAGCACCTGAGAGCAGAAGTGGTTGTAGGAGGGCAGGGTATGTTCTGTTCTTAACGCACTGCTCCTCAGAGAGCTGTGACATCGCAAAACACAACACTGCTCAGCTGGAACATGAGTTCTCCTGAGCTGCTCCTTGACACTGAGTGCAGGCAGCTCATTCCAGGAATAAATAAAAATGAATGGAATGAAGCAATGTAGTGTTACTTGGTGTAGGAACCAACATGTCCTTCTCTTCATGTTGTTTCCTTGCGCTCGCTGGTGCTTTTTGCTTACACAGTGAAGTTAAAACTCCGAGCTTGAGATTTTGACCAGTCGTTCTGCTTTTATATTCACAGAGGAGGCGGCGGCGGTGGCGGAGGAGGATGGAGAGCTGTTCAGGACAGGGATCAGTTTTACAGGTATGATGGGAAAACTGTCAGTGCCTGGTGGATGGAGAAACGTTCTCCTACATGTTAGCTTTTGAGTATGGTTCAAGTGTTCAAGCACATGAACAGGAACCAAGTGGGTGCCAGGTGAGCAGCACAATTCATTGCCAAGCTTCCCTTTTGCTGTGTGAAGAGCTGAGGTTAGTATAGGGACAGGTTGATGTAGCTTGGCAGAGGGAAAACACATCATTTATGCCAAGAAGTGAAGGTCCTTAATGTTTGGGGAGGGTTTTTTTTTTTAAATTAGATGAGTGGAACTAGGGAAGGAAGCGATTAATTTGAGAGTGCTGCCTCACTGGAGGTGTTGGGGGGTAGCAGCAGCCGGTGCAGGGATCGATGCTAGCGGAGGCGTGGTTTGGCTCTGCTGTCAGACAAAGAATTAGTCTGAAGAGATACTGCTCTGGCCCAGTAAAAAGAGCATTGAGAGAACTGACATCCTTGCTTTGAGATGGGCTGTTGGGGCGCTCGTTAGCTCCTGATACCAGGCTTAGAGGTTTGCACATAAAGCTGCTGCTGCTCGTCTCCCACAGGCCTTAACAAAGGGTTGTTTGTGTCGCCCTCTCTCGCAGGAGGAGATCGCCATCCCCCTATTACAGCCGAGGGGGCTACAGGTCTCGATCCAGATCTCGATCCTATTCGCCTCGTAAGTAGTCGGACAGCTCGCGTGCCAAAACCAGATTCCCCCTTTGCCTAAGCTCGTCCTCCTGGGCCACGAAACCTCAGGCTATTTGACTATCTGTCTGATCCCTGGTTCCCTGTAACAGCTCATTGAGGGAACCAGGGATCAGATAGATAGTTGACTGGCAACCCTGGGGCCGCAGCAGGTACTCCTGAAGCAATAAACCAGGCAGTACAGTGCCACTTGTGAAGGCCCTGGGTACCGCTTCTCCCTCTGATACTGTTAAAACAGGGGTGAACTGCTTCCACCCATGGGGAACATAGGGAAACTCCTCATGTACTGGGCGTATGACACGATCTGGGGGCTCTGCACAGACAAACAGACTGCTGGCCTTGGTCAGAGACCCACCTGTGCCTCTCAGATGGACCAACCTGTGGCGCTCAGACAGGGTGCACATTTGAGGGGTGGCAGTGGGTTTAGAAAACTTTAAAGAACCCTTTCAATCCTTGGAAGTCTAATCCTGTGCTTGGTTTTTTTTCCCTTCCAGGTCGCTACTAAAGCATGACACGTAGAGGAATTTCTAGCTGCAGCCTTTGAGTTGAAATTGCGAGTTGGTGGACAATATTTTTATTGTCTCTTCTGTTGAAACAAGTGAACAGTGCCTAGTGAATAGGTGACTTTTACACCTTTTATGACGACTACTTCCGTGACGTTAAATGCTGTTTCATTCTGCGTATTTGTGTAGTTTGGTGCTTTGTTCCAAGTTGTGTTTTGAAAGGAGTATGTTTTGCATGTATTTTTTTAGTCTCAATTTTGACTCCTGAAAGGTTTCTATTGTAAAGACAAACTGTTCAGTTAGTTTTTTCTACTGATTCCAAGGTATCCTGAAGATCAAAACCTGTGTAAAATGCTTTCCAAAAGTGAAAAATAAAACAAAAAGAAGTTTTGGTTTTTTCTTTTCCTACTTCCTCTTGCCATGTGTAAGTTCTGGGTGAGAAAGGCATCACACTGCTTTGGCAGTGTGTTCTGGAGCACCGTTTAAAGCCCAGAGGTGAAGTTGTTGTTGAAGCTTCACCCCGATTCTGTGATGTTTGGGGGTGTTTTCTAGGTGTGACACCTTCGGGTATATAAACCCTGCGCAGATCATAGGGCAGCAGCTCGCTGTGGAGCGAGGCTCGTTGAAACCCCCGATACTGCTGCTGAGCTTTGGGGTGTTGTCGTAATGCGGGGAGGTCTGTGGTGGAACCACATGCTTGGAAAAGGAGATGAAATAACATTGAGACAGCTTTGGGCTTTTTCCTCTTGGCGATTGTCCTTGTAAATTTAAATTCCTTAGTGTAGGTGAGGGCTGAGAGTGTTGCTGTGGAGCTGCGCAGAGGTGTCCCAAAGCCCTCGCAGGTTGGTGGTGAAGATTATTCTGCCCCCAAACTTTCATTCAAAGGGCACTGCTGCACCAGTCCTGTCCCTGAACAGAGCAGCTGTGTTCCCTGGGTGAGCCCTCACATGCTCTCAGCTCCATCATGCTTGCTGCCTGGCCATGCAGTGCTGCTGAAGCATGTTACTCACCTGTTTTGGGTTAAGAGTTCTTGGGCAGACCTTGTGTAGGGTATCCCCCACCCTGCCTAGGCCCTCTGCATGCTCTGATGATTAACTTTTACCCTTAGGCTGGAGGAGATGTGTCGAGCTTTCCTCATTGCTTTACAGAGAGAGTTAGTTCTGTGTAGAAACACAGGTGTACTCGTTTCTGGCTGCAAACACAGTGTCCTCTGCAGCTGTGAGGAGCAGAAAGCTTTCCCCTTTTCCTTACCAGGAGCCCTTTGGCAGATTACATGCAAGCACAGGAGGCGAGCGATGGATAAGTCCGCTTTGCTGCAAGCCCCCAGAGCGGAGTATGCCAGGCACCTTGGGGATTCTCTTGCAGAAACCTGGATGGTTTTTAAGGAACCCATGAGACTGGCCAGCAGAATTTCAGTAGGGCTTCTTTGTATCTAGCAACAGGCTGGCGCTTGGTTGATAGATCACTCTTCAGTGCTGCCACTGCCATTTCTCCTTGGTGGAGCAGGGAATGTCATTGTCCTTGTGGCATTTTTTTCTTGGTCGTGGTCTTGGGCTTCTTCCGACCCACTTGGTGGGGTTGGCAGGTTGGGACATGTGTCTGGGGGGTTAGTGTCTCCATGTCTTAGTGAAATGAGGATTTCACAGCTCCTCATGCTGTCCAGGCAGCCGAGTTCATTGTAGCTGCCAGAGGAGCATCCTTCCAGCTCCTTCCCCACGCGGTGTTACCTGGGAGTGCTGGGGAATCCTCGGTTCCCAGGCTGGGTGAAAGCAAAGCAAAAGCCTTGTTGTGTTAGGAGGCAGTGTGTCGAGGTGCATCCTCAACACCCATTTCTTAAAGCTATTCCCAGGGTTTTGGCTTCGGGAAGAGCCATTTGTCTGGGTATTTCCTGCTCCTGCCAACCGCTCCTGGGGCCAGGCAGAGCCCCCGGCTGGATGCTGTCTGGCGTGTGTAATGTTGCCGTGTTGGGTGGGAGTGACGAGTTGGTGTGGTATGTGATGCGCCTCTAAACTGCCTCTGAATCATGGCTGGGTGTCCCGATGCTTTGCCAGGGGGAATTCATTGTGGGGTGGGGTAGGGGGGGGAGGAAAAAGCATGTCCCAGGCTTGGGCAAGAATCCTACCAGCAGTAGGGAAGCAACAGCTGCTGGGAGGGATGGGAAAGGCAGTGCCCCTTCCTGACCCCCTTTCCTGGCGCGAGCAGGGCACATAACAAACCAAAACACTGTTAAAAGCGTGCAGGGGGAAGGAAACGGGGCTGTGTTTGTGTGCACTGTGTGCCGGTGGAGTTTCCACTGGATCCATTCACCTTCTCTCTTTGTGTGAGATGCTCCAGGCCCCGTGCAACCCCGCAGCATCTCCCCAATCTAGAGGGTCCCTGTAGGGGTGGGCAGAGCTGGAAGGAGCGGCTGGACGCAGGCAGGCGTTTTGGGGTGTTCAGAAAACGTGTTATTAAAACACCCCTGCAAACACACCTGAGCTCAGGAGTGCCTGGGTCCGGTGCAGTGCTGGATGCTGAGCCGTCAGCACCTTGCCGCCCTCGAGGCTCCATCCTTCTGCTGTTAGCAGCTTGGAAGAGTCATTTTCTCATGAGGAGGTTTCTGAAACCCACAAGAGAAGTTACCACCATGAAATTTTGGGCTGACTCCAGGCTTGCAGTGCCTTATCCCCGGCATGCAGAGACAGAGGGCAGGCGGGAGCCACTCTGCCAGCCGCCACTCTGCCAGCCACCACTCCCTCGGGCAGCGCGTGGTGTCACCTCCGTGACTTGGCCAGACAGGAAACATCAGCCTTCTTGTGAAGCAAAAAGGTATTTTTTAGATAATTTATCAGAGAGAGTGTGATAAATAATTTTGGCTTTTTCTTGGGTTTTTGGGGTGGGTTTTTTGGGTACTGCCCCCCCCAGCGTCCCGTTGGCAGCTGCAGCTGCGTCCCACCTTGCTTGCCGAAATATTTCCTACATGGGAAAACAAAATTGTAAGGATTTGGGGGAAAAGGTGGAGGTTGGAGGGACCAGGCAGGTTCCTCCTGAGCCAGGAAGCAGGGCTTTTTCCTCAGGATTTTTTCCTGGGGAGCACAGTGAGTGGCCGGTCCGGCCAGTTCTCCTACTTCATAGCTCATTCATGGACTCCTTGGGGTTGGGAAAGATACTAAGATGGAGTCCAGCCACCCACCCTGCTTCCTGGGGTGTCCACCCCCAGGTGCAGCCCTGCTGCAGGGCTGGGACCTTCCTGTCTGCTGTCAGAGACAAGAGTTTTCTGCTGCGGGATCCAAGGAGAGGTCCCACCACAGGCGGCCCAGCCAAACCCCCCACCTTCCCCCGGAAAAGCATCTGAAAGGCAGTGAAACCTGGGTGATCTCAGCTTATCTAAGGCTCAGCTTAACTCATGGTTAGCCTGAGCCTGGAGGGGACTTGGGAACCGCTCAGGCCAGCCCTGGGGTGGATGTGGTGGTCCTGGAGGTTTGTCCTTCCTCCTCCCAGCCAAGGAACAACCCCACCTCCTCCCGCTCCCCTACTTGACCCACCAAATGCTTTTTTCCCCTCTTTTCCCTGTAATTTCTCCCACCTTCCCAAAGCTGCCCTTCACACTCAAAGCCCCTTATCTTCTCCTCTTCCAGACTAAACATACTCTCCTTCAACCTTCCCTCACTCTCCTGTTTTCCTGCTGTCTTTATCAGTCTCCTGGACTCATTCCATGGCAACATCTCTCGCAGCAGTCCTGCTGCTCGTCCCACCTGTGAGGCTGCTCTTGGAAGAGGGACCTGACTTTCCCACCGGCTCTTGGGACCATCTACCCTGAGCTTTCCCTGCGTGGTCACTGCCTCACCAGCTATTTTCTATCAGTGCTCTTAAATCCTCTCCTCCAAAGCACTCATTTCTCCTGACCACCTCATCCAGACTGAGACTGGTCCACCAAAAACTGTGCCAAAGGGAATACCAGCTCCACAGGTTTGAGGAAACATCTCAAGAAGGTCGTTGAGTTCTTTCTGCAAAGCCAGGAATGAGCTCCTACAAAAATTCTACATTCCATCCAGCTCCTGTAACCAGTCCTTAACAGAGTAGCACAGCCTGGGGGCACTAATTATTCCGGAGACCTTGGGTTTCTCCTGCAGCTTCCCAGTATCTGTGACCTCAGGTGATGAAATAGCAGCTCTGCTTCTGCTGGTAGCTCCTCACTGAGGCTGAATTTAAGACCTGAGCCTTATTTATTTTTTAAAAGGCCATCATCAACACATTTAAGCCTAAAAACCCCTGAAAAAGGTGCTGGGGGTGGAAGAGCCCCCAGCCCCACGGTTGAAGGGCGGCCCAGCGGGAGCTGCACTGAAAGGGAAGACGATGAAATCGGAGGAGAAAGGATTCTTCTCCCTTTGCATCATCGCAGTCCAACCACATCTATTTTTGCAACCAGCACCCGTCACTGCTATTCCCGCTCCGTCCAGCACCTCCGCATGACAGGGGAAGGGTGGCAGTGGGATGGAGCGTGTCAGAAGGGGACAGTCCCTTTGAATTGTCCCACTACGCAGTTTAAAAGCTGGGGCATTTGAGTACCCACCTTCACCCCTCTCCCCCTCCCCAGTAAAGGATGAGCAGGGCACAATGTTGGGCTCCAGGGATGCCTATCCCCTTCTGCTAGCCAGGATTACTTCTGCACCATGGTTTAGTCTTCAGTCGTGGCATGGATGTGCTTGGGTCAAGACATGGGCTTGTGTTTTCAAGAAGAGAGAAAAAAGTCATGGAGCCTGTGGCATCCCGCCCTCCGCTGGTCTCGGTGCTGACTCCTGGTTGCTTGAGGACATCCCTCAGCAGAGCTACGTGCCCCAAAAAGCTACAGCGTCCCCCTGCCACCGGGCTGAGAACGTGCAGAACTCACTGTTGGGATGCCAGAGCCATGTCCCGAAGCCTGTCACACGATGGCCCTGCACAGAGTCACACCGGGGCCAGGGTGGGTTTGTGTGCTCCAAAAATGCACCTTTAATGGGGGGTTCCTGATGCACTGGTGTGTTTTACCTTATTTTTAACCTCTCCTGAAGGAGCCCCCTAAGTGATTTAGAGCAAGAGGCCGGGGCTAAGGGCTGCGGTGGGGGGGGGGCTCGGAGGGG
>VZTU01020700.1:0-21454 GCA_013400835.1 Zapornia atra | reverse complement strand
AGGCTCGGTGGGGGAACAGAGCTCGTGCCTGGCATCACGTGTGTCGGAGCGGGATTCCGTCTCCGTCAGGGATCACACGCTCCACGCTCACCTTAAAAACAATAATTCCGTCTCGGTAATAATAATAATGATAATTGATAATAATTCCAAGCAAAACCTCCCCAGCAGCCCTGGGCTGGGCCCAGTGAAGGGAGCCAGAAATTGGGAGCTTTGGGAAGATGGCACGGACCTGGGAGCTGACCTTTGCCGCTGTAGTACCGGGAGGATGTAAACAAGGAGTTCATCTTCTCCCAGCTCCTCCATCGGGGTGCTGCTAGCATCCTGCCTGGGCTTTCCAAGGGAAGAAGGGCTGGAGGCAGCCCAACAAGGAGTGCTGATTTGTTTTGCATCCGTCTTGTTTTCGGCTGGCTCCGAGTTCTCTGCTCCGGCTCGGCTCCCAGGTCTCCTCATATGAGTGAGACCTAATTTAAGCCAGTATCTTTCATTGTTTTTTTTCTGGACAGCTAAATATATATATATACACACACACGCTGGGTATTTTAATATAAAGCTGAATATATATATATATATTAAAAAATATATACACTGGGTATTTTAATATAGAGCTGATTTTATATATTAATATATATACATTGGGTGTTTTAATATAAAGTTGAATATATATAAATTACATATATAGTGGATATTTTAAATATAAAGCTGATTATATATTAATATATATACACACTGGGTATTTTAATATAAAACTATATATATATACACACTATAATATATATATAGAGAGAGCCTAATATATATATATATATATATTCTGGGGGCCATGTCTGTGCCCAAGTAGATAGATTTTACATTATAATGTGATTTTTTGGCAGGGGACAGAGCCTCACGTGCTCGTGTTTTAGTGTCTCCCCCCCCTTTAGATTTGTAGAAAACCCAGTTTTTATAGTTCCTAGTTGAGACCCACAGAAACGCTGGGATTTCAGAGGTGGGGGGGGCTCAATGGAGTAAAATACTCCCCCCCTCATGGTTATTCAAATTAGTTTGGGCTCTAATTGAGTTTGGGGAACCCTGCTTGGCTCTCATCCCCCTGCATTTCTGTGTCATGGCGATGGGAAGCGGGAGGTGCCGAGGCCGATTCACTCCCGTTCACCTGGACCGCTTTCCCTTGGAGTGTTTCCAGAGCTGGGTGCGTTGCACCCGTGCCTTTCTCTGTTTATCAGGAAAGGATGGGGTGGGAAAACCCCTTGCCATGGGTAGGGAAGGGATTTAGGATTTCCTCTGCTGAGGGGGTTGGATTGGTTATTCCTGGTACCCACATGGATTAAATGTGAGGGCAGTGGGAAGGAGCGTAAATGCCAGCTGCTCCAGAGATCTTGGCTCTCAGGGGTTAAAAATCAGGACTTCCACTGCCTGCAGATGGTTTGGGTGCCATGGGAAGTATCCAGCGCTCTCCCAGTTGGATTTTCTTTTGCAGGTGGGGTTTTTTTTCCACCTCCCCCCTCCCTTTTTTGGGAGAAAGAAAGACAGAATTCCCCCCCATTGAAAAAAAAAAGTAATTTAATTTTAAAAAATTTTAATTGCCACTTTTAAAAATGCAAATTGATTTTTCAGTTCAGCAGAAGCAGGGAATTCTTCTCCTTGCTTCAAGCGAGGCAATGCAATCCTGCTTCAGGAGTATTTGGCGGGGGGGTGGGGAAGCAGCATCAGCATCTCCCCCCTTAAAGATAGGTCACACACCTTGGAAGTCTTCCTGGATCCTGTTGCTGGGAAAGAAAGGTGTAAAAGCCAAAAAAACAACCAAAAAAACCCCTTAAAAATTAATTGGGGTCGATTGTTGAACAGGGCGGGTGACAGAGCTGCCCAGATGCTGGCTGCCTGTGCAGGGGTTGGGTGAGAATGGTGAGTTTAGGAAGTGGGAGAGTGCAGCTGAGCCCCGTTTAGTGTCTCCAAAGCAGTGAAATTTCAGGGTTCCCAATGGGAAAGGCACTTTTTCATTTAATTTTGAATTATCCTTAAAAGCACTGGGAGCATCTGAACAGGGAGGGGAGGTTGTCAGGGAGAGCAGTGGCTGGAAATCCTTAAAATATTACAAATTAATATATATTTTTAATTTTAATTAATGGCAAAACTTGGGGGGGGGCTGGGTCTGCCCCTGGGCAGAGGTTACTGGAGGGGAAGGGATAGAAGAGGAGCTTTCCTGGGGCTGATTTTCTGGGATCTGTGGGGTTTTCTCCTGTCTCAAAAAAAAGAGAATTCTCCTTAAATGAGTCTCCTCTCTGGAGCATCAATTCACTTCTCGTTTCCATGTATTTTGACTTTAGTGGGTGAGTTATTCCCCCCCCACCCCCTTTGTTTTTAAACCCAAAGCGCCGGCGATGTCAAGGCTCGGGATAAATACACCCCCATAGGTGCCTCGCCATAGGCAGCACATCGTTCTTCTCTCCTCAGGACTAATTGCTTGCTGTTGATGAGATGCTCGATTAGGGGAGAGGAGATACTCGTGTGGACCCGTTGCTTGGCTGGGACAAGGTGCCAGCACCTATTTGTGTGTCTATAAATGATGTGAGGAGCCACATACCACCCCCCCCCAACCCCCCAGCACTCCAGTTCTCCCCCCATTTAAAAAAACTAATAATAAACCCCTTTAATTTAAAAAAAAAAAAACCAAACCACTAAAAAATTAAAATTTAGGGGATACCTAAAGAGCAAGAAGGGGTTTGGGTTTGGGGTTGGTGTTCCCCCCTCTGCTGGCAGTGTGGGGTTTGCTTTGTCCCTCTGGTCCTGCTGGGGATGTGTTTTGCCTGCGTGGTGGTGTTGGGATGGTGGGAAGTTGAGTTGGAAGGGCTGGCAGTGGGGGCTCCTCACTGGGAAGAAGTTCTTCCACATATTGGTGCGCTCCAACTTGAGGCCATCGCCCCTTGTCCTGTCCCCACAGACATTGAGAAGAGGCTGGCAATGTCCCCCTGTGTCCCACCCTTCAGATATTGATAACCATTGATCAGATCCCCTCTCAGGCTTCTTTTCTCCAGGCTGAACAGTCCCAGCTCACTCAGCCTTTCCTCACAGGGGAGATGCTCCAGGCCTTTTTAAATAGATATTTTAATATCTATTAAGAAGATGGTGTTTTAATAAGTTTTTATATATATACTTTAATGTTTGTATATATGTGTATATATATATATATAAAGTATCATTAGGTGGTTCGAGTTAGAAAGTACCTTTAAATGGCATCTGATCTAATCTGGCCCCCCCAGTAAGCAGGGACATCATCTTGGCCAGGTTGCAGTGCCCAGGTATATATATAGATAGATATATACACACATGGACATAAATATGGCGTTGCCAGGGTGATGCTGGTGGCAGCAGGCGCAGGGAGTTGTTTTTCTTCAGCCGCTGTTGTGCTTGGATCTTTGCAGCTTTGGGGTGGGAGCGGGGTGACACCGGGATGCACGGTGCGGGACCGGGATGCAGGACATGGGACCAGGATGCGGGACTGGGATGCAGGGTGGGGGACTGGGATGCAGGACTGGGATACAGGACGGGGCATTGGAGTGATGCAGGTGGGTGATGCTGCCATGCCGGCTGTGCTGTAGCTTGGTGGGATGCTGCTTGGTACCACCACAAAGCCTGTGTGGGTCTGACAGCACTGGGGAGAGCAGGGCCAGCAGGACAGCACACAGGGAGCGTGTATCAGTGGCTCCCGGTTGTTTGTCATCCTCTGCTCCCTCTGGTGAGTTGATCCCTTCTGCCCCACTGGGCATCGTGCGGACGCCCAGCCATCAGCCTTCCTCGGGGAGCAGGGGTGTCGAGGCTGGGGGGACACTGGGGTGGTTCTGAGGATGGAGTCAGCTGGGGCATGTCTCCCTGCCCCCACCCCCCCAACCCCCCCGCCCTGGTACTTGGAGGGATGGCAGCATGGGGGGCTGGCAGTCCGACTGAGGCTGCCCTGCAGCCCCAAGCTGAAGGGCCATGCAGGGCAGGTAATGCCCCCTTCCCCCCCACCCCGGGCAGAACCAGATGGGACTCTGTTTCCCGCAGGGTTTTAACATTTTAATTCCCTCAGAGCCCCCAGCCAGGGAGGGGGACTGGAGCCGACCCCCCCGCGATGCTCTTGGCAGCCGCCTGAAACTGGGGCAGCTCCTCAGCCTTTACCCAGCCTGGCACCAATGGAGCCGTTGTTCATTCAGACCTGCTGCTGGTTGGGCATGAGAGCAAAACCTGGTGAGGATGACCCCAACAGACCTCCCCTCTCCCACCAAAATGCATAGAGTAGGTAAGAGAGGCTGAGCAACAGATGCTTCCCTTGCTGCTCAGCTCTGGCTCCCAGCTCTGAAAGATCCAGGTGGGACCGAATTTGGGGCCCACCCGCTCCTGAGCATTGTTTTCCATAGGTTTTTTCCCTTGCCTGGGATGGATGCTTCATAAATCAGGTGGGGAGGGGGATGCTTTCCAGTGTGTTCCCCCCCGCTCTGGTTTATCCCCCTCCAATTCTTTTGCGAACTGGCTGATATTGGGAGCAGGAGCTGTCCAACAGCGATTCCTGTGCCCTCAGAAGGTGGAAGGTGATTCAATCCCTTTGTGGCTTTACTCCAGGAAGACAACATGAAGCTCACACAGAAAATAAGCATCTTTTTTCTGGGGGGGGGGCAAAGAAAAGTGGAGTCACACCCCTCCCACACCCCCCAGCCACATTGTAAGGTTTGTCCTTAAGCCAGGTTTCTGGTTCCCAAAGGGAGGGGAGGTGGAGGAGATGCCCCGCTGGAGCGGGATGCCCTGGGGC
Organism: Zapornia atra; assembly: GCA_013400835.1. Lineage (NCBI taxonomy): Eukaryota > Metazoa > Chordata > Aves > Gruiformes > Rallidae > Zapornia > Zapornia atra. The sequence continues at coordinate 16,674 of VZTU01020700.1, read as the reverse complement.
ACAGTGGAGATGGTCAAGCCCGAGGGGCTGGGGGTGCTTGGGGATGTTGGCCAGGGGGCGCTGGTGGCGTGGAGTTTCTATTTCACAGCTTCCTCTCGGGTGTATTCCCCTTCCTCTGTGTCCCCCAGGGTTTTTGGGGAGGCTGTTACCTCTTCCCACCCTAGGAGCTGTCAGGCATAGAAGGACCTAGGGGTGTTGGGTGACTGCAGGCCATGAACATGAGCCAGCAGTGTGCCCGGGTGGCCAGGAAAGCCAACAGCATCCTGGCTGCTGTCAGACCCAGCATGGACAGCAGGTCTGGGGAAGGGATTATGCCCCTGTACTGGGCACTGGTGAGGCCACACCTCAAGTGCTGGGTCCAGTTCTGGGCTCCTCACCATAAAAAGGACATCAAGGTCCTGGAGCGTGTCCAGAGAAGTTCAACCAGGCTGGGGAAGGGGCTGGAGGGCAAATCCTCTGAGGAGCAGCTGAGGGAGCTGGGGGTGTTCAGCCTGGAGAAGAGGAGGCTGAGGGGAGACCTTCTCACTGCCTACACTGACCTGACAGGAGGGTGCAGAGAGGTGGGCGATGGTCTCTTCAGCCAGGGGACAGGAGATGGGACAAGGGGCAATGGGCTCAAGCTGTGCCAGGTCCGGGTCAGGTCAGATGTGAGGGAAAAGTTCTTCCGTGAAAGAGCTGTCAGGGCCTGGCTCAGGCTGCCCAGGGAGGGGGCTGAGTCCTCACCCCTGGGTGTGTTTAACAGGCAGGAAGATGAGTTGCTCAGGGATATAGGTCAGCACAGAACAGGGACGGTTGGACTCCATGATCTTAAAGGGCTTTTCCAACCCTGTGATTCTGGGATTCTCTGAAATTGGGTCTCTGCAGAGCGTGAGGCTGATGCTCGGTCCCTGCCGATGGATGCACATGGGAGGGTGATGCAGGGAGATGAAACTCTCCTGGTTTCTCAGGCTGGTGGTACCCACAGGATCAAGTGGTTTTCCCTAAACTCCAGCCCCACAGTCGCTGGTTAATATGAGTTATTAGTAAATCTTATTAATTGATACCAGGCTGCTGCAGAAACAGGTCTGGGGAATGGCACCTGCTGCTGTGGGCACGAGGTCCCAATGCCGGGAGTGGGTGCATGTGCTGAAATCCTTCCCCTGTCTCCCAGGTTTTGGGAGGAGTGAGGGAGATGTAAAGAAAGGGGGTTTCTGCCCCAGAATCTTCCCAGGAGGTGGGTGGCCTTGAGCTCTGTTGCCCTGTCCCATGAGGACCACATGTGGTCCAGCCCTGGGGATAACATATCATCCCTCCCTCCCCTCCATCTATCGTGGCCTTGGGCAATGCACCCATTGCTCTGTCAGCAATGACCACCTGTGGTCCAGCACCACTTTACCCAGCTGGGGAGTTCCAGGAGGTGTAAGGAACATGCACAGCAGGAGCCATAACCTCACCTCCATACTGAGTGGTGGTAAGGGGCTGCTGGGGACCCTGTGGGGTGGCGGGGTGAAGCCTTGAGCACTGTTTGGGTATCTTTAGGTGCTCTGCTTTGACTCAGATGGGCATCAGAGGGGGGAATGTGCTGTAGTGTCCCATTGAGAAATGGGCACCTTGCTGCAGTCCTCCTCTGTGGGTGTTGGGGGAGCGGGGCTGCCCTGGCATCTCCATTGGCAGAGGTGTAGAGAGATGATGCCCCTGGTGCAACTTGGCTCAAGGCAGAGGCTTTTCCAGAGTCACTCCCATGGCAAAGGGACCGCATCTGGCATGCTGGTTTCCCCTCAGTGAGCTGCTTCAAAATGCTCCATGTCCCCCTGGGCTGCTGGGCTTCAGTGTCACGGTGAGTCGAGCTAAACAAACCGCAGAAGGACGGTGTTGTCTCTGGTCCTGCAGCATCCATGGGCACGGATGCTTCCAAGGTGGAGGGAGGATGGCGGTAGCCACGGGTTGGCTTGCAGCTGAGCGGTGGCATCTCAGGAGAAGGCAGGTGAAGGTGCCACCAGTTCTGTTTTGGGCCTGGAAGGTGGTAGAAGGAACTGGGCAGCGTGTCCAGCTCTTTCTCAGTGGGGGAGAGGCCAGTCCTGAGCTTCACTTGGGCTTTTTGGGTCTGAGAAGGGCTTTTCCCTGGAAAAGTTTTCAAGTGCTGATGGTTTGAGATGTGCTGGCAATTGGGCTTGGATTTGCTTGGGCAAACTGACCTCAGCGTATACCACTACTCAGCTCTGGGGCAGGATGCACCTTGGGAGATGGTGCATCCTGCCCCAGGATGTTCATACCCATGAACATCTTCCCAGCCCCTCTGGGAGATGTTCATGGGTTTTAGAACAGGCCCTGTAGAGTGTTTGGGAGTTGAGGTGTGGGGTCAGCCACAGGTGGGTGACAAGGACGGGCAGGAGAAGGGTTTAGGCTGTCATTGTCATTGCTGTGGTCCCCCTTGGGCCAGGTTTGCCTCCCTACCCCCTTCCTGGTGTGGGGTGTGGTGAGAATGGGATGGGTGGGGCAGGATGGGGTTGGAGCCAAATGTAGGGTTTGTTGTCCATCGCTGATCACACCTCTGACAGCGCCTATGTGAGCACCACCATGAGATGTGAGGCTCCTGGGTGGGTTTGGCTGCCTCACGGGGCAGGTTGTCCATCACAAGGTTCTGGTTGTCCAGAGCTTAGTGCCCCTGCCGTAGGGGCAGAAGGATCGCGTCTGGAGCACACCAACCTCCATGGTGTGTGGCTCTCCCCAGCCCGGGCTGCTGTGGGTCTGCACAGGCCAGCCTCTCCTCCAGTTCTCACCATGCCCTGCATTTCCTCCCTGTCCCCAGTGTCTGTTCCCAGGTTACCTCCCAGAGTTGCTGTTGGGATGCGGAGGTTCAGGGCTGACATACAAGTGCATGGACCAGCCTCGACGCTTGGGCCAAAGTTTGAAGGTCTCATTCTCTGGCTGTGGAAGGCCACTGGTGGGATCCAGGTGTTGGGTGTTGATGGTTTGCGGGTGAACAGAGCTCCTCCTGCATCCCCCTGCAAGGCTCATGCTGCGGGATTTGGCCCGAAGCCCCTGAGTGTTGCTGGCTGTCCGGTGGAGCTGCTGATGGCTTCTTGCCCGCTCCCACATGGCATTCAGGCTGGTACCAGTCCTTCCAAGTGTCTTCCTGTGGCTCATCCCAAGGAAGGACGAAGTTTAATGAAAGTGGCTTCCAGCTGCCCATCAGCTCCCAAAAGCCAGCGGTGGGGCAGGGGGGTGACTTGGTCGGAAGACTCAAGGGGAATCAACTTTTTAAAAGGGTAGATAATGGCAGGACAAGGGGGATGGATTAAAGCTAAAGGAGGGAAAGTTTAAAATGGGTATTAGGGGGAAGTTCTTTACAGAGAGAGTGATGAGGGGCTGGAACAGGCTGCCCAGAGAGGGGATGGGTGCCCCATCCCTGGAGGGCTAGGCTGGATGGGGCCCTGGGCAACCTTGTGTAGATCCAGGCCTGGAGGTTGGTGTCCCTGCCTGTGGCAGGGGGGTTGGAACTGTGTGATCCTTGGGGTCCCTTTCCAACCCAGACCATTCTATGATTCTATGGCTCGTCCCTGATGTTGGGAGAGGGGGTCCAGCTGTATTCTGATCAGAGCTGGGCCAGGTGTGAACACTGCTTTGCTCAGAGCAGATTTGCTACACGCAGGATGGTGTATGTCCCTCTGGGTGGACGGTGGATGAGTTTGCAGATTGGCTGGGTTCTGTGAGGATCTGGGTGTCTCAAAACTCCCCGCTCCCCAAGTATGTCTTCCTCAGCCAGGCTGAGGAGCTGTTGGCTGAGGAGCTGTTGGGTGTTACTTCTTGGGAAGCCTGTGCGAGGTTTCCTGTGCATCGGTGGCCCCAGGCTGTACCATGGCAAGGTTGGGAGTGCAGCCATGTGAGGTTGGGAGTGCAACCAGGCAAGGTTGGATGTCTTGGCTATCTCCAGGCCTCTTGGCAGGCCTCTGAGGATCCATATTTAGGTTTCCCCATGGAACACAGCCCACATTGCTGCTGGAGATGAGTAGGACGCACCTTTGTAGAGCCCCCCTCAAGGGACAGCAGAGTTGGCCGTGATGGGTCCTGGGGTGCTGCAGAGCAGCCAGGGCTGTGCATGCGTGCATTCCGGCCATGCCTATGTGCCTGTGGCTCTGCAGAGGCTCATTTCGGCAGGCTTCCTTGGAGAACCTGCAGCCACCACGAGGAGGGAGTGTTCCTGAGACATCTTCAGCCGCAGCGGGAGGTGACCAGGGCAAGGCTGGGAGAAACAGCTCTCCCTGGGGCTGAACTGCTCCTGCTCGGCGCAGGGCAGCGGGATGCTCCAGAAGGCTCCCAGCAGTCACTGTCCCACTGTGGTGTGCTGGCTGACCCAAACCCGGGCCTTTGTTGTTGCAGGAGCAGGAAGATCCAGATCCGAAACATCCCCCCTCACCTGCAGTGGGAGGTAAGAAGTAGGCAATCCTAAAAAAATCTGTCTGTGCTGCCTGCACGTGGGCCACCTTTCACCTTCCTAGTAACCCCAGGAGGGAGGTGGAGTGTGAACTGGGCTCCTGTCTCCTGTCTGCTGGTGGGCCCTGGAACCATGGGGCAGCGCTGGGGTGATGGAGTGGGGGTGGGTGAAGCAGGCTCTTCCCCAACCTGCGCCCAGCCTGTCCAGCAGTCTCTCCTGCCCACCTCACCCACGGCGTTGGCTGCTCTCTACCCTAGGTTCTGGATGGCCTGTTGGCTCAGTACGGGACGGTGGAGAACGTAGAGCAAGGTAAGATGGTCCAGTGTGGTTCTCATCTGTGCAGAAGTCCCAGCACTACTCCCCAGCTCTGTCCATGTTGGAGAAAAACCAGTGGGGTGCAACCTAGTTTGCCCAGTCACTGGTACTGGACTGAAATGGTTGTCCCTGCGTACTCAGGCTCTGCTGGCAGAGGTGGGGTCACCTATCTGGTGGTGAGATGGCATGGGCTATCAGTCCTCCATCCCCAGGGCTTCTCCTGCTCACTTGCAAATCAAAACCCAGTTGTCCCTGAGCTGGGTGGTGTTTGGGATCTGCTGGTGGGTTGGTGATGTCCAGCCGTGCATCCTCCTCGGCAAGGGGGCAGGATCCAGCCTTGGCACCTTCTGGTCCTTTGCCAGCCCAGCCCCATCCTTGCGGCAGGGCCATCCAACACAGGACAGGCCTTTCCCTCCCACTGTCCCCATCTGTCCCTACCCTCCCCCAGGACATGTTGGGGGGCGATGGCGGTGTCTCTCTCCTTCCCTGCTGATGCTTTGCCATTCCTTCTCCCCAGTGAACACTGACACAGACACAGCCGTTGTCAACGTAACGTATGCAACTAAAGGAGAGGCAAAAGTGTAAGTTGGGGGGCTTTGGGTTGGTTTCGGGCTTTTTTCCCCACTTTGTCCATGTTTTCACACCACCTAGCATTTTCCCAAGGAATTCCAGGGTTCTTCTAGGCTGCTGCTTCTCTTCTACTTTTGCCTGGGTAGCCAGGAAGGCCAATGGCATTCTGGCTCGTGTCAGACCCAGCATGGACAGCAGGTCTGGGGAGGGGATTGTGCCCCTGTACTGGGCACTGGTGAGGCCACACCTCGAGTGCTGGGTCCAGTTCTGGGCCCCTCACCATAAGGAGGACATTGAGGTCCTGGAGCGAGTCCAGAGAAGGGCAACCAGGCTGGGGAAGGGGCTGGAGGGCAAATCCTCTGAGGAGCGGCTGAGGGAGCTGGGGATGTTTAGTCTGGAGAAGAGGAAGCTGAGGGGAGACCTTCTCCCCACCTCCACTGACCTGACAGGAGGGTGCAGAGAGGTGGGTGATGGTCTCTTCAGCCAGGGGACAGGAGATGAGACAAGGGGCAATGGGCTCAAGCTGTGCCTGGGCAGGGTCAGGNGGTTGGACTCCATGATCTTAAAGGGCTTTTCCAGCCTTGTGATTCCTTGACTCTCTGATCACCCTCCTCCCTGGGCTTCAGGGCACAGCCTGCCTCACCAGGTTCGTCTCCAGGGGCTGAGTGGAATATCTGCTTCTGTGCCTGGAGCACCTCCTGCTCCTCCTTCTGTCCTGCCCGGGGGCTGCAGAGTCTCTCACATCTCCTCACCCCTCGTTGCCAGGTTTCTCCCTCCATAACTCTGTTCCCCAGAGGTGCTGCCGCCGTCACTGATGGGCTTGGCCTTGGCCAGCAATGGGTCCGGCCTTGAGCTGCTCTGTGGGGCCTGGGGGAAGCTTCTGGCAGCTTCCCATAAAAGCTGCCCCTGCAGCACCCCCTCCCCCTCCCCGCTACCAAACCCTTACCATGCCAGCCCAACACACCATTGCGCTGCCAAGGAGACACTCAGGGCAAAGAGGAGCACGGGTGCTGCACCCTCAGCCTCCCTGAGCTGGATGGGGGGAGCTGAGGTTCCCAGGGTGCCATGTCCTCAGAGGTCTTGCTTGTAGCCCTGCTATCACCTTTCCCAGGTCCGAAAAGCCCATGAGATGGTTTCCTTGTTGGATTCCCACCTCTGCTGGGGGGACAAGCAGTGTGCCACCCCCGGCATCACCCAGACAGGAGGGGACATGGACCCACCACGCCGTCAGGCTTGTTCCTCATGGGGAAAGTGAGGGGACTCTCGCTTCACCTTCTCAGGGCTAGGGAGGGTGGAAGGTTCAGGGTTTGTGAGGGACCACGGTCTGGTCTACAAAGGCCAAGTTCTGGAGGTTCTCTGATCCCCAGAGAGCCCCTCCCTCACCACCTCCCCTCCTCTCTTTACCTCACAGAGCAATTGAGAAGCTGAGCGGCCACCAGTTTGAGAACTATTCCTTCAAGATTTCCTACATCCCGGATGAAGAGGTGAGCTCCCCTCCGCCCCCGCCGCGATCCCGCCGCGGGGGCCACTCTTCCAGGGAGCGGGGCTCCTCCCCGGGGGGCTCCTCACAGCCCAAACAGCTCGATTTCCCACTGCGGATGCTGGTGCCCACGCAGTTTGTTGGTGCGATCATAGGAAAGGAGGGCTTGACCATAAAGAACCTTACTAAGCAAACCCAGTCCAAGTAAGTACCTCAAATGGTTTTGTTTCCTTCTGTAGGGTGCTGTAGGTCCCTGGCATGGGTCCTCCATGCCCTCAGGGCTTTGGAGTGCCAGCCAGCTTTGTTTTCTTGGGGTTCAGCCTTCAGGGGATGGGGGCAGAGCCCATGTCCTAAACCGTTCCCGCTGGCTAGGGTGGGTGGGTGTGGGTGCGGTGAGAGGGGGATGCACGTTCCAAAAGGTCAGGAAGGGGTCTCTGCAGCCTCGTGGTGAGAGCAGCTGGGTGCAAGGCTTTAGGGAGGAACCTCAAGTATGGGGATAAACAGCTGCAAAGGGGGATCTGAGGTAGAGAGATTGGTGCCCGGGCGGTCTTTGCCCTCGGGATTTTCTCCTTCTACAGCATCCCCTGTGGGCTAGAGCTGCTGGAGGGGGAAGGGGGCACCGTGGGAGTGCTGCCTAGAGAAGGATGTGCTTTTGGTAACTGTTGGAAGCCTGATTTGGTTTGGTTTCCCCCCAGTCCAGCGGTTTTAGTTTCTGAAGGAGGAAAAACAAGGAAAAGGAGGGGACTGTCTGGCCAGAGTTTTCCATGTTTCTCCTGTCAATGTTCACATTGATCTCACCTCTGATTTTCTGCATGGTTTTCCTGCATGGTTTGTTCCTGCCCAGATTTGTGTTTAACCCCAAGCTGTCTTCTCCCATGCTCATCATCCTGAACCCGGTGGTCCCACAGGACGTAGGACTCCTGTACCAGAACATCTTCCAGGGCATCCTAGTTCTCAGAGAAGCTTTTAGAGGCAAATTGTTTGGTAATAGTGCGTCCGCGTGAGCAGGAGGTAGGACATGCTGCTCTGTGGCTGAGCGGGCCAACCCTCAGTGCTGGGTCTGTAAGAAGAGGTTTGTATGGAAAGGGGGCAGATGCGTAGGGAGAGGAGCTCTTCGAGCCCTATAGTGTGGCCACCTTGTAGCTGTGAGCTGGTCCCAGTTGGCCACGAGCCCTTCTTCTCCAGGTGAGTCTGCTGTCCTTGCTGCCCATGGCTGGAAGGTTGCCTTGTGCAAGCCCTGAGCCTGGTGAGGAAGGTGGGAGACACCAGCTGTGGGTTTCCCCCAACCTCCAGGCCAGATGCTACTGCCTGGGGCAGTGTCTGCTGATGAGCTATCCCCCATCGTGGGCTGGTGTCCCAAAAACCTGGTGCCGTGGAGGAAGGCCATGCACTGTGCTCTCACCTCTCCTGACCTGCCTGAGGAGGCCGTGTGCGATGGTGGGCCACCTTCTGCGCTCCAGCCTCAGCCGAAGGGGACCTCACGCACCTAGCCCAAGGAGATGTGGGGGGCTGTTGCCTTCTGGTTGGGGTGTCAGCCTGAAGCTCTGTCCCTGCTCAGACCGCCTTTGCCCACCAAAGCAATGCTCCTGGGGATGAGGGTGCTGGTGACGTGGTGTTGCCTGGGCCCTGCTCCTCTCCAGAGTGACACCGGGTTCTGGATTCTTCTGCTCACGTGGGACTTGTCTGCTTTCTCCACACACGGTGATGCCTGGAGATGCTCTGGAGCTCCAGGGGAGGAAAGCATCCCAATTGAGCCGTCTTGTTCCTTGGCTGAAGAGGAGCCCGGACCAAGAGCCCACCCCATCACACCACCTTCTGCAGCGACTGCAGCCCTTGTAACTTGATGAGGAGAGGACCATTACGGCCAAGCAGCCATGGGGCCAGGACAACCCTATGTGTACATTGTGCTGTCCACCTTGAGAGGGCCATCCCTCTTGGCCACTGCTCTCCAAAGCATTCCCATCCCCCCTGTAAGGCGTCTTGGAGTTTTTTCCTGCCACACCATGGGCAAACCCGCCTTGTCCCTGTCCCACCATCCCTGTGGCCTCCCCTCCCTGTAGCACCCCAGAGGCCCAGGCAGCTGCTGATGGGGTGAGGAAATTGAGGGTCCCCTTCTCCATCCTCCCGTTGGAATGGAGCTATGCAGCAGCAGCCCTAGGATGTGCTGGGAAGTCCAGATCCTTCCTCCAGGTTTGGGATGGGTTGGAGGTCAGCCAGAAACCTGCCCCATGTTCCTCTGCCGGCCACTTCCAAGGTACTCATCACTTCAGCATATCCACTCAGCCCATCGGTGGCTCCTGGCAGGTCTTCAGTACAATGGCTCAGCGACGTGCCCCATCTCCAGCCGCTGCAGCTGCTTGTGTGTTCAGGCAGCTGCCTGACTGCTCTCTGTGGGGCTTGTTGGGGCAGCTCTGTGTTCCCCACTGGTTCTTCCTAGCTGGGAGCCTCAACCCAAGTGTGATGTTGCAGCACCGCTCTCAAGCGCAGGCACGGGGGGACACACTCACCCTTCCCACCAGGGAGGCAGTCAACACATCACGATGTGCCACGAGATGCAATGACGGGCCTGTCTTGGTGCAGTCTGAGCAGATCTGGAGAGATGTGACCTGCACAGGGGCTCAACCTCTGCCTTCGTTCCTTCTTCAGTGCTCAGATAACACCACGCAGGGATCCCTTCTGAGGCTGGTGGGGCCAGGCTCCTCCCATATCTCAGGGGAAGGTTCACCCACCTACTCCCCATCTACTGGTAGATGAAGCATCCTTGTTCCTGTGCACTGGTTCGCGAGCTCCTGGAAGAGTTGACCTGTGCAAACTCATCCTGACCCTGCAGCACCCCAGGGCAGTGCTGGGTAGGGGTGACATGGCACCCACAGCCCTTGGCCTTGCATGCACAGCAGTCCCCATGAGTGACCCTGGTCGGGATGGGAATCTCTTACGAAAACAGACATGGGGCCAGAGGGTGCCGTGTTGGAGCTGAGTGCTGGTAGCGTTCTCTGGGTGGCCAAGCAGCCGCTACTGCACCTTCTCAGAAGACCTGGGCCGGCCTGCCCTGGCTGCAGCAGTGACAGGGCCCCCAAGGTGGTGGCCGATGGCATCATCCCATGGTGGGAAGAGCGCACGAACTCACCTGGAGAAGATGGGAAGGTTGCTTACAGCTGTTCTTCAGGACGCGTGGTTGACGCGCAGGAGTCTCCTACCCTGCTTTCCTCTCTCCCTCTCTCTCAGGGCCTTTGCCAGGTACGCTTGAGCGGTGAGGAGCGAGCTGGAGGCACGTGCCTCCTCCCCGCCATGAGCTGAGGGGAGGCCCAGAGGAGCTCGAGCACGGTCCCTGCCGGGGTGCCAGGGAGAGCTTTCTGGTCTCCCGCGGAAGGGCGTGAGTACCAGCGCTGTTGGGGACGCGTGCCTCCGTGTCGGGACACATGCTGCCCGTGGGTAAGTTCTCTCTGCGTCCCGAAGGACATGCAGCGGTCGTGGCAGCCGCTGCTCGCCGGACAGCCTCAGGTGTTGTGCAGAGAGAGAGAGAGGTCAGAATGGACCTTTGGGGACCTCTCCTGCGGTCTCCTGCTCTGAGCAGGGCTGGTGCCAGAGGTGGTAGGTGCAGGTAGCTCAGGGCTTTGTCCAGTTGAGGATTTGTTCCGCCCTCTCTTGATGCATGGTTTGACAGTGACTGACATCCCTCAGCTCCCAGGCAGCCCTTGGGTCAGAAAGGTGAGCGTAGCTCAAACCTGACCTAAACCAACTGAAGCAGGATGCTACCCGGGCTTGCATGTGACCAGGGGACTGTAGATGTCCATCAGTGAGACCCGGGGCCACCCCAGAGCTTGAGCAGGTGTTGAAGTGAGCTTTGCTGTGAAGAGCAGGCTCGGCTCCTGAGCTCTCGGAAGCTTCTGGGTGGCACCAGACGCATCTCAGGGGGCTTCTTTCTGCCGGTTGTTTTGCCCCAGGGTTGATATCCATCGGAAGGAGAACGCTGGCGCTGCTGAAAAGCCCATCACCATCCACGCCACGCCAGAGGGGTGCTCTGAAGCCTGTCGCATGATCCTGGACATCATGCAGAAGGAGGCCGATGAAACTAAATCGTGAGTGCTCTGCTGAACAGCTGGGTGTGGTGGGAGGGAGGTAGAGGCAGCTGTGGGTGGGGAAGAAGCCATCTTATCTGCTCCCTGAGGGAATTGCTGGAGGTCCAGGATGGAGTCACAGTTTATAACTTAGGACGTAGTAACTTCTCTGTGGCGTGGTTGGCCGTGCTGTATGAAGCCAGAAGGTCAGGTGGGACGAAAGAGCGCGTGGGCAGACCTGGAGAACAAACCCTCATGAAACCCAGGTGTGCCTTTGGGCTTGGGAAGCCTCTTGAGCTCCCATTCCCCAGAAGCTAAGGAGATATGGTGGGCAGGAAGCAGCGGTGGTTCTTCTGCCCCTTTCATGGCACTGTGAGTGCCTGTTGCTGGAAGCTGGTTTCCTGCCCGGGTAGACTTCTAGATTGTATTTCTTAAACCGTTATAGAGCAGAAGAGATTCCCTTGAAAATCCTGGCACACAACAACCTGGTGGGGAGGTTGATTGGCAAGGAGGGACGCAACCTCAAGAAGATTGAGCAGGACACGGGCACAAAGATCACCATCTCCCCGTAAGTCCTGGTTAACCCCAAGCCAGCCCGCTCCTTCCAGTACGGCATGGGCAGCGCTGGAGGCACAACACAAGGCAGTCACATCTGTCCTGAGTGGGTGTTCCTCATCCCAGGCGGGTGGTGGTGCTGGGCAGGGAGAGGGCGCGTGGCCCCACCTTGTCTCAGGCTGTGTCTGTGGGGCAGTTTGCAGGATTTAACCATTTATAATCCTGAGAGGACCATCACGGTGAAGGGCAGCACAGAGGCGTGCTCCAGTGCTGAAGTGGAGATCATGAAGAAGTTGCGAGAGGCCTACGAGAACGACATGGTGGCCGTCAATGTAAGCTCCCAGCCCTCCCACCTGGGACGCCCCTGCTTCAGAGCCTCTCCCGGGGCGGCCAGAAGAAAACTGGGGGCTGGGCTCGGGGAATGACACCATCTCATGGCAGAGGTCAGCCCTCGCCTGTCCATGTGCACAGTGTGGTGAGAACCCCACTCTGCCTGTCACATGGGTTCCCCATGTCTTTGCTTTCCCAGCAACAAGCCAACCTGATCCCAGGACTGAACCTCAGTGCTTTGGGCATCTTCTCAACAGGGATGTCCATGCTCCCACCCACACCGGGGCCCAGAGGAGCTGCAGCAGCCACACCGTACCACCCATTTGCAGTAAGTGTGATAGGTTTTGGGGTGTGGGACACACAGTCTTGGAGGGAGAGTGATCTCTAGATCCTCCTGCCATAGGGTTTGGGGGGGATGCCATGGCTGTAGGAGCCATCTCACAGGGCCCTGAACGAGAGCTTGGTTGTTTGGGGAAGGCGTTCATCACAGCGCCAAAGTGGAGAAGACAGTGGATGAATGTGGCTTGTCCTTCCTTGGAATTGTCTCCCCAGGAAGATCAGCTGCATCCCCATGTTGTGTTAAGCTGGTTTCGCCTATGTTTAAGGCCTGCCCGTGTCTCAGGGCAGCTGGTGCTCTCTGGAGGTGGCTGGGGGCATGGAGAGACCATGCAAGCAGTCCTCAGTCTTACCCCAAACTCACCATGGGGTTGCAATGGTATTGGCTTGGTTGTGCCCTCTGGGTCTGGTCTCAGTGGCCACCTGAACCCCCCGGCATCGGCACAGGGAGCATGGAGCATGACATGAGAAGGCGAGCAGCACGCCCTCCACAGCCATCAGCCTTGGTCCCTGGCACCAGAAGGGTTGGGCTTGCTGGGAGCCGACCTTCGCCTTACTTCATGGGCAGGGGTTCTCCTCTGGCTTGGGGTGCTGGGCAAAGCAAGCCCAGGAACCAGCTTCAAAGCCACTGAGGTGGTTTAGGGACAGGGGCCAGCAAAGGGAGGACACACATAGGCAGAGCACTGATGCAGAAGGTCTGTCCCCAACCACTGAGCACCCTTGGGATGATAGGGCTCTGTGGTCCGTGTGTCCCTCCGGACACCCCTGAGCTGCTCCGGGCGCGGCAACGGGCACTCAGGTTCGTTGACTTGTGCTGTTTTCTTTTCCTGGCCACGCCAGCAGCAGAGCAGTCGGAGGAGAACGGTGAGTGCCTGGCTGGAGGGTGTGTGTGTGTGTGTGTGTGTGTGTGTCATGGCCCCAAAGGGCACCAAGAGGTCCATCCGTCCGTCTGTCTGCCCGGTCTGTCTGCACACTGCCAGCCTGCGGAGAGGAGGATGCTCTGCCTGCATCGGCCTTTGGGCAGCATCTGCCTGAGCATTCCGTGGTGTGGTGGGAGAGGAGCTCTTCCCACAGGCTGCATTTGGCAGGGGGCTCCTTCACCCCAGAGCCTTTTTGGAGCCACCCTCATGAGTCCAAGTAGACCGATTGCTTCTGCCATTGTTTTTTTATAACAGAACAAGGAGCAGGCACAAAACCCCTGTCAGGAAGCCAGCTTGGCTCGGTGGGAGCCCCTGCCCACCCACGTGCTGTGTGCTTCACACCTCATAGTGGTTCTTTGGGACTGTGTCCTCAGCAGGACCAAGGGCTTTGGAGACCTGGCGAGGATGGAGTATGGGGAAGGAGCCCCATGGTGAGGAGGAGGAGGAGCTGGCTGCGAGGATGGTCTGAGCAAGAGAAGGACATGTCGGTGTAGGGGAGGTGGAGCAGCCCATGGCCAGAAGGAAGGAGTGAATGTGGGGAGTGTGGGCTCGGTGCGAGGAGGAGCCCAGGGCCTCAGTGTGAGGAGTTCAGAGGGCTGGGGTTGTGAATGGCATGGGCAGGGCAGCTGGGTCTTCTCCTTGACCCATGGAGCTGGTCTGCAGGTAGCATCTGGTGGACCTTCCCCATACCCAGATCAGGATGGAGCTGTCAGGAGAAATGCCCGTTGTATTTGTGACACGGAGGGGTTGAAGAGGAGTTGGGTTGGGTGGAGTTGATGTTCCCCTCTGGCTCTGTCCCCATCCCCAGCCTGGCCATGCCCTCGCCTGGGTCTCGGAGGAAGGGGGTGGGAATGACTTCTTCAGCCTTTCCTTCTTGGTCTCTGGAACTGGGAGGAGGGAAAAGGTGATGGGCATTGGAGCCAAGCCAGATGTTGCACTCAGGTCTCACCAAACCCCCCACCTTCTCTGCTGGGGCCTGGCCATGGTGACAGCCCAGCTCTGGCTTTCCGGTGGCTCTGGGAGGCCAGAAGAGCCGGGTTTCTGCTGGGAATGTAGGATGGGGGGTAACAGGAGCCCCTGTCCCCCACCCAGCCCTGCTGTGCTGCAGGTGCAGGATGGGGGTGCAGCCCACCCCGACTCCTCTTGGGTGGACCTGTGCTCTCTGGAGGGGGTCAGGGGCTGAGGGCTTGTCCCCGAGCCCCTGTTACGCTGGCAGTGGGGCCATGCCTGCGTTGGTGGGGGTGGGATGGCATGTTGGGGGCATCACTGACCCTTGTTTCCTTTCACAGGGCTCCTCGGCATACCTCTCGGGCCTGTATGGAGCCCCCCCAGCTGGCGCCTTCCCTCATCAGCACCCCGTAAGTGCCCTGGCACCTTCACCCATCAGATCTTCGCTTGGGCACCTTGGGATGGCGGACCACCTACCTACCCTAGGTACCTCCCCACCCATCCGTCCCCTGACCGTCTCACTCTTCATGTCCTCGCAGCCGCCAGAGCAGGAGGTTGTCAATTTGTTCATCCCGATGCAGGCTGTGGGGGCCATCATTGGGAAGAAGGGGCAGCACATCAAGCAGCTGGCACGGTTTGCCGGTGCCTCCATCAAGGTGAGCAGGGAGCTGTGGGGCTGGTCCGGGGCCTTGTGCCTCAGTTTCTCCTTCCTGCTCCTGGGAACTGTCAGGGAGTGGTTTTGCTCCTAAAATTGGGAGGAATGATAGAATCATAGACTGGTCTGGGTTGGAAGGGACCCGAAGGATCAGAGAGTTCCAACCCCCCTGCCACAGGCAGGGCCACCAACCTCCAGGCCTGGAGCTACACAAGGTTGCCCAGGGCCCCAGCCAACCTGGCCTTGAACACCCTCAGGGACGGGGCACCCACCCCCTCTCTGGGCAGCCTGTTCCAGATCCTCACCACTCTCTCCGTAAAAAACTTCCCCCTAATATCCAATTTAAACCTTCCTTCCTTCAGCTTTAATCCATCCCTCTTGTCCTGCCATTGTCTACCCTTTTAACAAGTTGATTCTCCTCCTGTTTCTCTTCTCCAGGCTGAATAAGCCCAGCTCCCTCAGCCTTTCTTCGTAGGGGAGCTGCTCCAGCCCTCTAATCATCTCTGTGGCTCCTCTGAACCCTCTCCAAGTCTCACATCTTGTATTGGGGCCCCAGCTCTGGACACAGGACTCCAGCTGGGGCCTCACGAGGGCAGAGTAGAGAGGGACAATCCCCTCCCTGTTCCAATTCCAGTTATCAGCCCTGCTTGGGGACGAGGGGGTGCCCCTGTGTGGAGGGGTCCCACGCAGGTGAAAAACAGGGCCACGCTCACCTCCCTCTGCCCCATCTCTGCAGATCGCCCCAGCTGAAGGCCCCGATGCCAGCGAGCGGATGGTCATCATCACAGGGCCACCTGAGGCTCAGTTCAAGGTACGCCGGCCACAGGGAGGGGGCTGTATTTGGCAGGGGCGGTGGAAGTGAGGCGGGGATGCTTGGGGGCACCTTGGAGCGTCCCTTGGATCGCCGCAGTGCTGCCAGCCTGGAGTTGCCTCCCTGGGTACTCAGTGCTGTGTGTTTGGTGCTGATGGGCATTGGCACAGCGTTGCCCTTCGGGGTAAGGGGGGGACACACTACCAGGACCCCTATCCGCTGGTTACACTGCCCTTACGTCTCCTCCCTAGGCCCAGGGGCGAATATTTGGGAAGCTGAAAGAAGAAAACTTCTTTAACCCGAAAGAAGAAGTGAAGCTTGAAGCCCACATCAAGGTGCCTTCCTTCGCTGCTGGCCGTGTCATTGGCAAAGGTGGCAAGACGGTAGGTGTGGTGTGCAGGGTTGCACCCCCATCAACCCTGTCCACCCTGGGGGGGCAAAGCCTGGGCGCTCAGCAGCTGCTCCAATGTCTTGACCCCAGCCCTGGGTCCTGGTGGTGGTGATACCTCTTGTTGGGGGGCAGCTCTTGTTGGGTGATGCCTCTCATTGAGTGACGCCTCTCCTTGGGTGATGCCGCTTGTTGGGTGGTGACAATCCCAAGCTGCGGCGGGGCAAGGCAAGGTGCAACCTGCTGCCTTGGAGCTGGGGTAGCACCACTAACAGCAGAAGGATTTTGGCTCTTCCCCAGCAAACCCCTCAGGGTGCTCTCGTTCGCTCCAGGTCAATGAACTGCAAAACTTAACAAGCGCAGAAGTCATTGTACCACGAGACCAAACCCCAGATGAGAATGAGGAGGTCATCGTTAAAATCATCGGGCATTTCTTTGCCAGTCAGGTAAGGGTTGGCCACAGCATTCCCCGTATTCCTGGCTGGATGAAGCCTTTTGGCTGACTGGGGGCCCTGAGCATCCCGCTGAACATCCCGCAGCTCCATCCTGGATGATCCCATGTGCCAGGACCCACAGCTTTCCCCAGCTGGTGCTGGGAGGAAATTACGTTTCATTGAGCTGAAATACCGGTCTGGGCACATCAGTGGGGGAGGTCCTGCAGACTCCCCTGTCCCACCGCCCTGTCTCCTGGCTGCTTGAGTGGGATGGCAGCCTCCCCTGCCCCCAAAAATCCCCAACTCTAGAGGTGCAGCTCCGCTGCAGAGCTGCTCCTTGAGCGCATCCTTCACGCCGGCTGTGGCAAGATTGTGTCAGGGCTGGGGATGCGGGGGGAGAGGAGAGCTGCTCAGGAGCCCCCTCTGACTCCTTGCTCTTCCCCACCTCGCCCTCCCCACA
>VZTU01020698.1:4266-37716 GCA_013400835.1 Zapornia atra | reverse complement strand
GTGGGGGGGTGGGGGGAAGAAAAATGCCTGTGCATTTTCCACCCAGATGTGTAAAATGAAGATCCTGCCTAACTAACCTCTTTTAAAGTCTTCAGCGGGGCCCAGGAGATATAATTGATTTGGATTTTTTAAAAGCCGTTGCCAATTTCATCAGAAAGACGTCCTGTGCAGTTAAAACCCACTGGGAGCCGACATGAAATAATGGAATGGTTAAGTAACTTATTGCAGACAGCAAGGAGAATTTGTAGCAGAAACTGTAGGCATGTCATTCTGGTGCCAGGTCGGAGAAATCAGTTATAAAATTGACTTCATTTGGTGGTGATGCATAAAACAAAGGTACCAGACAAAGGGAGATGGGGCAAATGTAATATTCCTGTTGCAACACCATGTCTCTGAATGGGGAGAGAGTGGTAAAACAATGAGAGAGGGGGGAAAAAAACCTAAAACAATGAGAGAAGGGGAAAAAAAACCATCTAAAATAGCAGCATATGAAGACTGAAATTATACTGCAAACTTTGGAATCTCCACTATCACATGGAAAAGGAATTTAATAGCCACAGAGACTGATAGCTGTGTCTCAGCTGAATGCAGGGCTGAGCAAACCTCAGTGATTTCCATGGGAAGGCAGCAGTGGTTGGGGACCGATCCTGCACCGGATCACCTTGGCACAGTGATGGGGAAGAAAGCAGCATCCCATGGCATTCAGGTGGCATCAGTCCTTCAACCCACCACCTCCCTCATCCTGCAGCGTGCAGTGGGGACGTGTCCAACCAGGACTGCGGGTGCTGGGGAAGGGAGCTCCCACTGCTCCATGCACCCACTGTTACAAGCCAATTCTACAGCTGCCTCCCAAGGAGACAAAAAGCAGGGGAGGGGGGAGAAAAAAAGCAATAAATTATCAACAAGGACAAGGAATTTGATGGTGGAGATGGTAAAGTGGGCAATGGGTTTTGGAGATAACCGGTGTCATGCCGTAGCGGATGTAAATCCCTACAGTTGGGTTTGGCCGTTTACACCACAAGGATCCAGCCCTTTGTTTCCTGCAGACTCCAGGATTAGTGGAAATGAAAGGGATAAAGAACAGACCTCATGAAGCTGCGATTCACCCGAAACATTAATGTATGCGCATAAAAGGAACGGCCACCCGGGCCAGGCTGCAGAGAGAAAAGATGCTAAGGTCATTCAGGAGCAGATGTCACCTTAGCAGAAAACAAAGCAGTAAAATGAACAAGCCTCAATGGACCAAATGCCTTTTCAGGCAGGCTCCAGAATTCATGTTCCAGTAACAGAAATAAATGTAGAGGGAAAATGTGTATGTTTGTTTCTTTCTTTCCCAGCAATATAATCACACACCCGTGTCTGTGCAGGAGCTACTTGAAATAAAGCTCGAACAACGCTTATCTCTTATCAGCACTCAGGATTTGCAATAATGAAAAGATTTGCATAACAAATGCTTCTTCTCCTTGTTCTGGTTGGGATGGAAGTATTAATTTCCCCTACCTTTCTACCGTATTTTTTTAAATATATCCACCTTAGAGGCAAAAATACAAACCCTTCTTCTTTTTAACTACTGCTTAAGCCCTTCTCTATGCTGACTTCCTCCTGCTGCATTTTGGGAATCGAAATAAATACATTTTTTGCCTTTATTTGTATCTTTACAGGCTCCTTATGGTATTTATGTACTTTCAGAGAAAATAAAGACAAAGGGCCTCATTCATCCCTTGCACGGATTGGTTTTACACCCATGTCATTCTGCTGGCTTTTGCAGCCCTATTTAGAGCACGAGAGGTGAGAGAAGGATCTACCCCGTGTAGTCAATTAATTATGAAGTCAATCAGGAGGTAAATATATGCATTAGCATCAGCAAGGGCTAGAGGGGATCTCTTCTGCTGTATCAGAGCGTCTTTATGCACATCAGCCTGCTCCGCACTTTGATCATTTATGCTTGCAGCCATGCCCCCTCCTGTGTGCTCATGTTAGATCTCCTGAGCTTTGTGCCTTGGCCAGGCAGCAAGGGGAAATGCTCCATGCCACTCCGAGGGCTAGGAGCCAGAGGGATGGACAGACAGACCTTCAGAGGCTCTCTCAGCCAGCATTCAGTCTCCCTTTGCCCAAAGGTGGGATGAAGTAGGCTCGTCCCGCTCCTGGGAGATATTGGTCTCACCCCTTCAACCCAACAAGGGTTCTCAGAGACCTTCCCCAGGCCATGCACCAACACAAAAACACGGAGAGTGATCACCTACAGCTAAGACCTGTATGAAACATGACGTGAGTCCTGTTAGATCTGTGACATTGCCCAAAATCACTCAAGCCCCAAATCACTCTTGTTGAAGAAGTCACAACCATACCTTTTTTCCAAGACCTTTTTGGAAAAGGCTTTCTGCCACCCTTAGAAGGGAAAAGCTTTCCTAGTATCTAACCTAATTCTTCCCCCAGATAAAGCCTTTTTCTTCCAGTCCTCTTCCTGTGGAGCAACCTGCATTTGCTCCAGAACAGCCTTTCACAAGTGCATGCTCTTCCAGAGTCCCATTGTCATACTCTCTCTTTGATAACCCCAAAATCCAGATTTCTTCTTTCCTTCCTCTTGTCTTTAATCCTGAAGCAGCAGCACAAGATGCATTGTCAGCTCTTGCCTTGGCTCATGTCTGCGATTTGTCCTGTCCATTTGGGTGGCTTCAATCAAGGGTTTGGGTTTCACCCCATGCACCTCATCCACGGCTTTGCATGGAGTCATCACAGGACCATGGTGTCCAGATCAGACATGGGAATGGGAAGCTCTTCCTTTGGGACCCAGCCACAAATCCCCCATCCTAGTTTACGTGGCATCAGTGTGCTTGCTCTTGCATATTTTCTCCTCCACCAAAAACTTGAGGGGCATTTTCCTCAGCCTAAATAATTCCTAGGATAAAACTTCACATGTTTTAAATATAACAAAGAAAGATCAAACATAAATTTGCCCATGGGAGGGCAGAAAACTGCAGCATGTTACTTACAGTGTGATTTTCTGCAAATAAACTAAACTCCAAACTGTTTTTTCGCCTCTATTTTGAAAAGGCAAAGTGCAGAGGTAAGTTAGATGAGCTCCTTTCAGTCCTCTAACAAACAGCTTTCCACAACAAGCATAGGGACCACATAGCCCACAAGTAGAAAACTCTGTGGAAGGCAAAAAAGAGAAAAGGCCTATTGATTTTGCTGTTTCTCCTGCATTTCTTCAGTAAGATTATTGCCAAAATAAATCTAAGCAGGAAAATGAAAGGCTGAGAATACGAACAAGTTCTCTTGCAAACTTCTGTTTTGCTTCTCACCTTTCACTTGTGCTCAGTTGTATGGTCACTGGTCAATGTAAGGTGCTCTGATACCTCATTTCTAATTCAATAGAGACATTTCAAGTCTATGTAAAATATTCTTGGGAAAAACAATGGCAAATCTGGGTAAATTACGTACGTAACATACTGCAAAATCCTATCTTTGCCACCAAACAACTGTGGATTTCACAGAATCACAGAATCATAGGGGTTGGAAGGGACCTCCAGAGCCCATCGGCTCCAACCCCCTGCCAAAGCAGGGTCCCTAGGACAGGGCACACAGGTCGGCGTCCAGATGGGGCTGGAATATCTCCAAAGAAAGAGACTCCACCCCCGCCTGGGCAGCCTATTCCAATGCTTGGCCTTATAACCAGGAGTGTCCAAGCTGCCCACAGGAATTTTGAGCTGTTGTTCACCTGGTAAGAGCCTCCATGAGTTGTCTCTTGAAGACTTATTAGAATTTGCAGCATGAATATTGTTTCCCAAAGTAATCAGACTCTATTCTGACAGACCCACAAAATCCAAGATAAAGTCCCATTTCATGTCATCCAGAAGTCAGCATATTACCCATGCGGACATTAATATGGTAAAGCAACTATTTTCTGCTGAAGAGAGGAAATTAAAAATATTACCATTCTTTCCAGTTCATTGTGCTGGAACAGTCCATATTAATGATATCCATAGGTCAAAAAGGAAGAGGGGGATGCTTCCTCATTCATGGGCATTATGTAGAAAATTTAACGGGCCCGTTATTTATTTATTTTTCTTTATTTAGGACATTCATGCATGCCATCTCTTATTTCAGGGCACTGTGCTTTTTAATTAGGACATAGGCTTTGGAAAAAAAGTGCATTTAAGAAGAATCGCTAAAGAAATAAAACCTGAGGACATTAAGCTGAAATGACAAGGAATTAAAAATGTGTATGATTTTCCTGATTTCCCCTTGTGCCCTGCAGGAATCATTTTGAGATTGTTGGGTCAACAACACTTTTTTCTTTCTTTTTTTTTTTATCTACAAGTAGAAAAAACTTTCTTCTTTCCCTAACAGAGATGGAGAGGGAGATGAAGCCCTGCATTGTAACAAACAATTTTCAGATCTGAAAATTCCTCACTTATTTAAAGTCTAATTTAGTTAGGTATCCAGCTGCAGTGCCCATGACTGACTTCCACACTCCTGACTACTAGGGAAAAAGAAGTCAGATACTCCGTTTTCATTCTGGCTGTTTGGTCATACACGAAATGATGCCTGTCTTCCTCAATTTCTCCTCTTGACAATGAAGTGCTGAACAAAAAGCAGGAATGAAAAGGATAAGCACGAAAAGTTAACGCCATAGGATTCAGCTTTTGCTTCTCACTCGTTGGGGAAGGAATTACAGTGACAGGTGAACTGATCTGGTTTTCCTGCCCAGGGATGGATGACAAGTTCAGGGAAGCTATGGAGAGTCTAAGGAAATTTTCTTGGGGGTGTTCAGAGTATCTGCCTCTCTGCCCTGAGCAGGTAGCAAGTACTGTGTGTTTCAGAACAGGGGCAAAACTTGTTGTTGATTGGGTATTAGGTAGCTTAGAACCCACTTCTAACTCGTACTCAGGGATCTGTATTTTATCTATATCCAGATTTTGATTCTGGGACTAGAACTCATTGGTCTCGGCAGAAAAAGCAGAAGCCTCTGTCCAGTGAGCCTGGTCTCTCAGGTGATACTTGCTGGGACTTACTGGGCTGGTGTTCGTGTCATGGTTTTACCCCAGCTGACAGCTCACTCCCACTGGTGGGATGGGGGAGAGAATTTCAAGTGTAAAAGTGAGAAAACTGGTGGGTTGAGATCAAGCTCCATAGGTAAAGCAAAAGCCATGTGTGCAAGCAAAGCCAGACAAGGAATTCCTTCCCTGCTGCCCATGGGCAGGCAGGTGTCCAGCCATCCCCAGGGCAGCAGGGATCTACCATGTGTGATGGTGACTTGGGAAAGTGAACACCATCACTCCAAAAGTCACCACCCCCAAGCCCCTTATATGCAGAGCACAATGCCCTGTGGTCTGGGATATCCCTTTGGAGGGGATATCCCGCAGCTATCCTGGCCAGGTCCCCTCCCAACTCCTTGTGAACCCCCACCTACTCGCTGGTGGGGTGGGCTGAGGAGCAGTAAAAGCCTTGGCTGTGTGTGAGCACTGCTGAGCAGGAATGAAAACATTCCTGTGTTATCAGCACTGTTTTAGCACAAATCCAAACCAGAGCCCCATACCTGCTGCTGTGAAGAAAATGAACTCTATCCCAGCCCAAACCAGCACAGCTTGGCAGGAGGATGCAGGCTTCAAACGTGGCCAAAGGGCACAAACAGTGGAGCGGGTTGCAGTTGTGTAGTTTCTATCCTTGCAAGTTTTCAAGACCAAACTGGTCTAAACCCAGGACTGACCCTGCTTGGAGAAGGAGGTTGGACCAGAGTCCTCCTAAGGCCCCTTCCAGCCCAAATTCTCCCATGATCCTTGGTATTAATTTTCTTTTCCTTGACTTGAACCCCTCACACTCAGAACCATTCCAGCCTTTAAACAAAGGTCTCTGTTGCTCTTTGATGACCTGGGATGTCTCAATTCAATCCCTGCTTCAGCCAGGTTTCCTTCAGAGCTCTCTGTGGCTCCAATCTCCCTCTACAGAACAGAGCCATCACTCTGTCTGCAAAAGGCAGCTGTGAGATCAACAGGTCCTAAACTCAGTGGTAGTAAGGCGCTTAAGACAGACAAAATACAGGGTGGGAAAAATCTGACAAGACTTTGATATCTGGTCTAGTTGCCTGGATACTCTCTCTCCTGGCACAGAAAACACATGCGCCACTGCCACCGTCACATGGTGTGAGCTCAGAAGTTGATTCACTTCAAGTCAGGATGAATAAACAGAAAATAAAATGTCTTCCACGATGATTTCAGGGCCAGAACATTAGCAGTTATAAATTGCTAGAGACCTTTATCTTTCACACCTAAGAGTACCTTGGCTGATGTAAAGGAACAAAATTGCCTTCCTGCTGCAAGCCCTGGGCTTGGAGCAGCCCATGGTTGCGTTGTGTCAGGAGCATGATTTTGGAAACCAGAGTGTGTTAGACAGTCAAGATCTGCAGCCTACTTCCATATGGTCACATTAATTTCACGGCTTCGCCAGCAACTATGCGGAGAGGAAGATGATGAGCCTCCCACTATCCTTGTGGGGGAGAAGTAGTGCTCCTGCCAAGCAGTTTGCGCAGGACAATAAATCCAAGTACCATCCCCTCCAGAAGCTTCAGATGGGGCTGCTGAACCATCCCATCACTTCTCCATCCCACAGTGCCAGTGCAACCCTTCGTCAGAGCCCAGCAAGTTTCCTCTTCCTGTGCCACAGGAAATGCATGTGGCACAGATCAAAGTTCCACATCCCACAGAGACATCCCAATTAACCTCAGCAGAGCAACTGGTAGGCATGAATGCCCATGGATATGGTGCTGTAGGAAAGATTTAAAACTCCAAAGACCGATCAATTTAATAAGCTTTAAGGGCTATACCTAAAGAGCCAGCTGCCAATCCGCAGGCACCACTGCCATGTTAGACACTAACAGGCTTGTGCTTGAATGCTCAGCATTACAATTGCAAATGGCTTATTCTGGTGTTTCACAACATCCACCTAGCAACAAACTGAGCAGGAAAAAAACATTTACTCTGCAGCACATGTGAAAAGGCAGTTCATAGGCTTTTAACCAAGTGCCCAGTGCAAACCAGGAGCTACCTGCTAGGTACCTCCGTGCCCTCAGGAACAATTCTTCCCCAGCTTCCTGCAGGCACCTTTCAGGGACTGGAAGGCTCCTCTAAGGTCCCCTCAGAGCCTTCTCTTCTCCAGGCTGAACCAGCCCAACTCTCCCAGCCTGGCTTCACAGCAGAGCTGCTCCAGCCCTTGGATCATTTTTGTAGCCTCCTCTGGATGCGCTCCAACATGACCGTGTCCTTGTGTTGAGGGCTCCAAATCTGGATACAGCACTCCAGGTGAGGTCTCCTCAGAACAGAGTAGACATTTTCCAGTTCAAGGATCTCTTTTAGGCAGAGTGTAATTTCTAAATCCTTTAACCTCTGCAGGTACCAGTGGAGATCTGTTTGCCAGAGCCACATCATTTCAGGACAACTGGCCCTCTGAGAAGGAAGAGAGAGGTCAGCCATTTTATTGGGCTGCATTTGGTGTATGTACCTCCTTCTATAGACAATCACAAGTCCTAGCTGCATGAAATTGGGATCTGCAGCCTCCAACTGACACCAAATGTTGCAGATGGCTGTTCCATTCTGTGCTTGAATGGTCCTGTGTAGGTCTATGCTGCTGAGGGCAACATCCTCCAGAGAAGTTTGGCTTGTAACCACTTGTGATCGTTTGTGGTGCCAGCACACATTTTGATTTACAGAATTAACTGCAGTGCTCAGGCCAAGCTCTAACTTGAATAATTATGGTCTGTCCTGGAATTTATGACACTTAAAGTCCGTTTGGTGCTCTAAGGAACCTGTTCTTCTTGAGCATGTGGGATCCTATCTCATGGCTGTTCATGGTTCCCCAACATGAATGACCATAGGCTTTCTTTCAAAGGAAAAAGCCTACATGGAGAAGATACAGAAAGGGGTGTATTTTAGGAATATTTTTAATGATATATATTCATTTTTATAGAGATATATACTTAAATATATACTTTATTTGTATACTTATATACATTTTTATTTATATACTTCAATATATAATATATATATTTCTATTTTAGCTTTATGTCTGTGTCTATGCTGTACCACTCAGCACTTTCCAAGTTGCTCACTCACTGGATAAATGCAACACCAGCTCGCCAAGGACTAGCTCTAGGTCCAGGAGCTGCGACAGTGTAGGTGAGAGTACAACATGAGGACCAAGGAAGATCATCAGGGTTGCTCCAGTGGGTACCCCAGGGATGGATGGACCTGTGGGCATGCCCTGGGAGCACTGCACAGCGTTAGAGGTGGAGTCCCACAAGTGTGTGAGGCCTGCAGCACTAAGGATGGTTCTCCTGGTTATCTGCTGTTTGTACTGTAAGCTTGGAATTTGTTGCCATGCCACAAAGTCCACAGGCATCTCACTGAGCAGGACATATCAACTAAGTGCTGCAATGCTGAGCAGCTCCAGATTTTTTGTGACTTCCTTCTAATAAATGGAGAAAAAAGAAAATTAATATCTCCTGCCTGCCACTAAGGACTTGACCTGTGCAAGTTCCGTATCAGCACAGCAGTGTAAGCTGCATTTCTCCCTTTCCCCATCACCAGGTTTCCAGGCTGGGAGTTAAAGCCTTTCAGAGCCCACCTGGTCCCACCTCAGCTCTCCCAAAAGCACAGATGAGCCCCATGGTTTCTGATTCGGGGCATCAATGTCAGTGCTGCACCAACCAGCAATGCTCCCCTGCCAGAACAGCGCTTTGCACCCCCTTTGCAGTCACTTTGAGCAGATACAAATGAGGACACCAGGTTGGGAGATGGGCCAGGTCAGCAACATGCAGAGATGCTTCGCTCTTATTGTCTGAAATTTCCAGTCTTCTCTGGAGGAGAACAACAGGCAGCTCTTGTTTCCTTCCCAAGGAAGATATGCCCTACAAGAGGTTGTTACATAGCACAATGAATAACTTTTGGTTGTCAGGTTGTCCCCCTTAATTGACTGGCAGAGAAAAATAAAACATCAGCAACAATAACAGCTCCATGTTGTCTTTCATTTGAACTTTCCCAAGCACTTGGCAATCCTGAGTTAAGTAACCTTCACAGCCTCTTCTGAGGCAGGTGAGAAGGATAGGTGGAAGGGAAATAATTTCCTCAGGTTACCTGACAAATCAAGACATGGTTTCACCTCTCTCAACTCCTTGTCCCATCCTCTAACCACCAGGATAGGACCCGTAACGGAAATAGAGAGTTGCATTTGCCTGATGTTGGGCTGGAGTGAGGAAGGTCACCCTAATGCTGAAGGCCACCTTTGTGCTGAAGGTTTATTGCCTGCTTTTTCCCCCAATGCTCAAACTGTCGTTGCCGTAATCAGCACTTTGTTTCCTACCCATAATTTCCTGGCCTGCAGAAAAGAGGCATCAACCTGCCTCCATCCTTCTCATCTTCTCTGCATCTTTCTTAAGATCACAGAATTGCAGAATATTCTAAGTTGGAAGGATCATAAAATCACAGAATCACAGACTGGTCTGGGTTGGAAGGGACACCAAGGATCAGACAGTTCCAATCCTCTGCCACAGGCAGGGCCACCAACCTCCAGGCCTGGAGCTACACAAGGTTGCCCAGGGCCCCAGCCAACCTGGCCTTCAACACCTCCAGGGACAGGGCATCCACCCCCTTCCTGGGCAGCCTCTTCCAGCCCCTCACCACTCCCTCTGTAAAGAACTTCCCCCTAATATCTAATCTAAACCTTCCCTCATCGAGTCCAACTCCTGACTCCACACAGGGCCACACAGACCTTCTCAAGAAGCAGTGCTTGCTCTCAGCTTATCCTAAAAATACTGTTATTTTTCCCCAGAAGCTGCTGCAGCATGCACAGGTTGGAGACAGTGTGTCCAGGATGCCACACAGCTTTGAGAAACCCAGCTGGGACCTATACCCCACACTGGGACATTGTTCGGCTGGGGAGAAGGTCTTGGGTTCACGGGGAGCACCAGGGAGGGGGGCTGCCATCCCGGGTGTGGAGCATGGCATCAGCAGCCTGCTGCTCACGGCATGCCAGGGCTCAACGTGCCGAAAGTGGAGGACGAGCTGCTGCCACCCTCTGGGAGAGCCGTCAAAACATCTGTGATATTTGGGACCGTTCCAGGATGAGGGAATCAGAAGTGGATCCTGGAAATCTGCCTATTATCCTAATGAGGATGTTTCCGTATCATGGCAGACCATTCGCGCACAAGACAGGGAGGCTGGCAAGGGGGGAAAGGTTCGTCCAAGTGACCTTCTGCTTTCCCAAAGGGTGTCCCAGCACAAGGGCATTTCTGTCCTCCCAGTGAGGGATCGGTTACTGGTTTGTGTTGTGTGTTATTGCCTGTGTAACTTCAGTTCCCAGGAGGATTTTCCCATTAAGGGGAAAAAAAAGAAAAAAAAAAAAAAGAAGAAGAAGGGAGAGAGGAAAAGCTTTGCACGGGCTTTTAAGCAAACAAAATGTGGAACATGTGTGCACACAAGATTTCACACCCACGCACAATTTCCCTTCTAACGTCGCAAATGGCTCGTGCGCTAGGACCTGGCGTAGCGCAGCCGATCGGCATTGCAGGCGGGGAAGAGGTGGGAAAAACAGGGTGAAACTGGAGAAGAAGATGAGCAAATTTCAGCTACCATTTCATCTGAGAGGAGTCACGTAGGTCTTTAGCAAAAAAAAATAAACCCTAAGCAACAGCCCGGCTTTATCCGATGCTTGATCGAGTTGAAAACCCATTGGCATTCCCTTCCTGCACACTGCCACGAGGGTACTGTAAAGCAAATAAGAATTTGAAATAATAATAACAGATGTGGGGTGGCAAGTGATTTTATTTAGCATCTATTGCCGTCAGTCATTCTGGATTTGATCCTCCCCTGGGTAGGGAGGACTTGGGGTTGCAATCACAGCCTGGGTTGTCAGGCAAGGGCCTGAGAAAGCTTCTAGATCATGTTTGAAAGCTTCTGAAGACTTTATTTGCAAGATTCTGGAAGAAAAATTTTAAAAATACATAAATTAAAATCACAGTTTCTCCATGCACAGCTGACAGAGGCTGATTTGCAACCTTTTCTGAATCCTAAAAGTATTCCAGTGGCCCCTGCTTTTACTCTCACCAGTGAAGCTGTCCACACGATGAGATTACTTTGTTTATCTATTCACCAACAGCATCCCCTGCAGAAATAATGCACAGACCGAGGCATCACCTTCAGGATGCGCATCCCGTAACTCACAACTGCTGCTCTAGGAGCAAAACCACACACACGACCCATGCACACCTTTCCTTCATTCACTCCACCTGCATCTACAGATCTGTCAGGCTGAGGTTGGTGATGGGTGATGGTTTACTCCTATGGCCTTTTTTGTCAGTGTAGGTTTTCCACCAAATCATACATAGAATTTGGAGAAAATCATTGTAACACAAACCCATATTTTAGAGAAATATCTAAAATAAAGTCCTGGCCAGGACTCAGAAATTAGGAGAGCAGGTCAAGAGCGTGCAATGTTATTCCTGATGTAAGCATCTAGCTGGTGTCACACTGAAGCAGGATGCGTTGTCTACAGGAAGGTCTTTTACAGTGGTCAGATGGACACCATCAGTGAGGGACTGTTAACACACACACACACACACATACGAACTTCATGGTGTCGGCTGGAGTCACTGCTAAAAGGTTGTGGCATAGAATGGCATGGGTTGGAAGGGACCCCAAGGATCAGAGAGTTCCAACCCCCCTGCCACAGGCAGGACCACCAACCTCCTTATCGCTCCTTATCTCCTCGAAGCCAGTTCCTACTCCGTTCATTGAGTGTCCGAGTGCTTCCCCCCCACCGCATCCGAAACACAAATGTGAAACACGTGCTCTGCTTCATTAAAAATTATGCTAATGGGAGGCATCATTTAAATTGCTAATGGGATCGGCTGTTTCTAGTAAGACATGACAAACTGTCTGGAAGGAATTTTTGCATTTTTAAAGATCCCCTTTATTCCCAAAGGGAAGCGAGTTGTTTCAGAGGGGAAAATATATATATGTATTTATATATACACACACGCCCGCACACGCAAACACACATACACATATACAAATACTTGTTTTCCCCCTACCTAAAATGCAACGGCTACAAAGCAGCTTTTCTTTGATGGATGGGACTTGGTGCACCTGGTTGAATCTGTTTTTGCCACAGTGGCTTTGAGCGGTTTGGCGCATTTTGGTGATGCTGAAGAGAGGAGCCCAGGCAGGAGCTGCTGGGAGGGTATCGCTTCATTGCCCCCCACCACCTCCCCATCCTCCTGCACGCACTAACTACCGCAGATTAGCAGCTGCTCTTTGCAAGGAATGCTGATTAGCAGCAGGCAGGGGATAGAAAAGCCACAGGGGTGGATAAAAGATGAAGCTAGGAGAGGAACCAGGAGATTTGGTCTTCTGCTCCCTCATGGGACCAGATAGTCTTGGAATAAGTTATTTTTATAATAGATTGGAGCACACCCTCCAGCACCGGGAAGACCCACTGTATCCACTGTGTCTTAACTGGGCAGGATGCTTGGCTGTCCTGTGGTTGGGCATGGTTTTCAGGTGTTTGCATCCCACCAAGAGAGATGTTTTCTCCACTCAGCAGTCATTAGAGGGAAAACCTGACCCCTGGGAGCACTCAGGAAACCCATCCCAAAGCAGTTATGCCTCTGGGTTGTGCCAGTGGGAGGTGGGGACAGATGGCAGCACGGCCGCTGGGGACACCCCAGTAACACCATCAATCTGCCAGAGGGAAAGGGCTTCCAACAGGGAGCAAAAGAGGACAGAGAAGCATTTAGTGGCAAAGCCAGGAGATAATGTCAGTCGAGGACCGTTGCAGGAGCAAGCAGCTGCCAGGGGACTGGCAGCTGAGTTTTTCCAAGGGATCTGGGCATCTTCCACCAACTTCACAGCAGCCCTCTATCCAAGAGCATCTCCATGTGATGTTATGGTGCTGACATCAGTGACTGGAGCAAATACACTCTTTGCACCTGTAGAAGAGAGATTTTAATATTTTTTTGTGTCAGAACCCAAATCCGTGCTTTCCCCAAGCCTGGATCACATTCCTCAGTAACAAGATCACAAGGAGTTGTGGCTTAAATGATGCTATTTGCTGTCATTTCGTCATTTCAGTGGTTATTAGTAAATTTAAGCTGTAGCAGGGATAGCCATTAATTTTAGGTGACATTGTCTTAAAGGTGTGTGCATTGAATATATTAGTTTCTGTGGTGGTTCCTTTTAACCCTTCAATTTTCTCTATCTTGACTCAGAGCTAGAGTAAAAGCAGGAACAGCCTAAATATGTGAGTTTTCCCTGTAATTCAAGCTCTCCATGCATGTTTGGAAAATGCATCTTAGCCCAGTTAACTTCATTATGTGGCTCCTTGGCCTTTCTGTGGGTACTTCAGCAGAAAAGGGCTCAGGCAGATGCATCTGCACCACTGGTCTGAACTGGGCAGAGAGCCTGGCCACTGACATGGCCATGTCCCTCTTCAGGCAGGGCTGCCACATTCCCTGGAGGTGATCTTATCTCAGGAGTACAGGAGAAGTGAAGATCGTCCACACAAACAGACACTAAATCACTTTGCTTCTGCTCCTGAGTCATTTGTGACACCAGCTCCTCTCCATCTTCTCAAACACCCCCCTCCTTCCCTCTCCTCTTTGCAAAATATATATTATTAGCAATATGACAACCACAGGGATGAGGTTTGTCATTTTTTCTTACCTAAACCATTGCTTGGCCTTTCCATCTTGGTATTTCCAACCATCTTCTCATCATTACCCCATGTACCATCATAACTCAACAGACAAGGGTCCACAGGCAAGAGTCACAAAACCAAATATATACATTTGTCATTAAAAAAAAAAACCCCAAACCCAACCAAATGAACAAAAATAACAAGAAGGAAACACAGCAGGCTTGTGCTACACTTAGCAATGCAGGACACACTGGCTTATTCTGTCTCTGATGGAATATGATTACGTCTGGTGTATGATGAGCAAAAAAACTGCCCGACAACCAGGCAACCGCTAAATTAAATTTCAAGAGTCCAATTACAACTTTCTCACAGCACAGCTTTAGAAAATACAGCCAGAGCCCAGGATAAAATAAATGCACGGTAGCACTGGGAGATGGCTGGGATGCCGGCACATGTAATGCTAAGGCTGCCTTTGCCCTGGTAAAACAAACAGTGCCAGGAGCTGACCTCTGCCTCAGCACAGCTGAGTTGGTGTAGGCACATCACAGAATCACAGAATCACAGAATCACAGAATCACAAGGTTGGAAAAGACCTTTAAGATCATCAAGTCCAGCCGTTCCCGTCCTGTGCTAAACCATATCCCGAAGTACCTGATCTACCCTTTCTTTAAACACATCCAGGGAAGGTGACTCAACCCCCTGCCTGGGCAGCCTGTTCCACAGCCCCACAACTCTTTCAGTCAAAAATGTTTTTCTAATATCTAATCTGATCCTGCCCTGGAGCAGCTTGAGGCCATTTCCCCTTGTCCTATCACCTGTCACCTGAACTACCCTTCAAGTACTTGTGGGTGGGGATAAGCCTCAGCATCCTCTTCTCCAGACTAAACATCCCCAGCTCCCTCAGCCGTTCCTCATATGATTTGCCCTCTGGAGCAAATGGAGACATCCATACTATCAAACCCATTTATTCCTCAAAACAAGGTGATCGCCCCCAGAAGAACTATTAAAAACAGTCTCTACCCTTGTGCTAGTCTGGGTTTGGGGATTATTTCACAGACTCATTGAATCCCAGGATGTTTTGGGCTGGAAGGACCTTTAAAGCTCATCTAGTCCAACCCCCTGCCACGGGCAGGGACATCTTCAACTAGATCAGGCTGCTCAGAGCCCCTTAGCTCAATGCTGCTCATCCCAGGTCAAAACCGCTCCAGGGACATGCTGCCAATGACCACTGGGGTCCAATGTCCATTAAATTCACTGTTTGTGACAGAGCCTACTGCAAGATGAACGCTGGTCCCCAAGGACATGATGCTTGGGTCTTAAATCCAACTTGTAACTGCCTGAGGCAGAAGGCGATGGAGTTGGAGACCCCATGGCCACGTGAGCCTGTGGGCGATGGAGGAGCAAAGAGGCACTGAACTCAACTGGGCTGCTCAGTGGAGAAACACCAGCACTAATGTTTAGGTTGATCAGGCCTTTCCTCTTGAAAATGCAAATGTTACTGAAGGCACTGAGAAAACCCTTGATATATATTGAGAGGTTTTTACTGTATGTAAGTTGTACATTAATGTTGGTACGGATAATCTGATACGCACTTCAGTAAACAGGTGAAAGTACTTGCATGTTTCAAGGGAATTTTGTGGAAAAAAAAAAGTGTGTATTTATAAGAAGAGGCTGTTCAGGAAGATCTTGTAGCCTGTGTTTCTCATGAGAGAGGAGCGGAGTGTCAGAGCCACCTTCAAGGTTCACAACAGGAGCATCATGACGATGGGAACACAGTGTTCAGCTCTATAAAAAAAGGTTGGTAAGATACTCCATTGCACCCAGAGGTGGAATAAAGAAACAGTTATTCCAGGTGGGGATGGTACTCAGTGTTTTATAAGATTGAGGTTGAAAGGACCACCTCAACTTTTTTTCTTTTAATTTCAGACGTTGGATTGTAACAACTCAAGTTTACATCAAGAGTAGGGCCCTAAAGAGTGGCTCTATAAAAAAAAATAAATAAATCCAACTGCAGTCCTTTAAAAAGGCTTTTTAAATCATTAAGAGATATGTACCTTCTCAGGTCCTTTTTTCTTTTTTGCTGTATTGATATTCAGGGATGTGACATGGAAAGTGCATTGAAGAGATCTTTGAGTCACAGGGAAAGAAAGAAAACCCAGCCATGGGGGAGTGCAGGAACTCTGCAATGGTACCAACAGGATGTAGTTGGAAATCTCAAACCCCACCTCTGTAATGGTAGATGGCAGAACACCGGCTTGCTCAACACAAGTGCCAGTCCCAAAAGGCAGTTGGGATGTGTCCACCTGGTTTTGGAGACTCTGATTACGTGGACATGGCATGATTCTGCGAGTTTGCTCCTGGGTTTAAGCATGAAGTTACTTGTGAAGGTCAAAATCCAGGATGCAGCTCATTTCTGCCATGGAGCAGCTATACGATATTATTCAAGTCACTCCTCCACCCCTCATTGGTCCTCTTAGGTTGCACTGTTGTGTGGGTCTGAGGTGCTTCAGCACTATTTGAGAGGGGGAATAAAACTTTAGTATGATTTCAAGGGAGGGTCCTAGCCACATCAACAGCATTGCCACCTCTTTAGTAGTAGTGGAAGAGGTCTCATTGTGTGGCTACACAGATAAATCTGGAGGATAATGGCTAACAAGCCTCTAAGATGTGGATGAGGAGCCTGCACCCAGTATAGAGCAGGATAAACCTCCTCAGTAGGGTTTTAAGCAAGACAGGCAGCCATCATTGTGCCTTCTGAGTATGGGGCAGCATTTGCAGCTGCAAAGCAGAACTCAGCGAGGCCAAGAAGGGACAGCAGCAGTGATCAAAACAAGAGTCCTCAGCATTTTTCCATGGCTCTGCCTCCAAAAATAACCCACAGTATACCACGAGGGCTCGCCAGCTGCATCCACTTTCAGCCAACTTGTAGCTGAGGCTCCTTGGGTGACAGAGGGTTGCGTGACATCTCATGCCCCCGCCCCAGAGTTGGCAAGAAGATTATGCTATAGCCAGCTTTAACAGGACTGATAAGCATCTCAGTGCAGCCACATGTGATCACCCACATGCCAGCCACAACGGGAGTCTCTCAATCTGGCAAGGCTTCACCCATCAGCATCCCCACCAGCCCATCCAGGGCCACTTGCCACCCCTCTGGCTAAACCCCAGACTCTGGTAAAACAAGCAGCAGCATCAATTGGAGTTGTTTGCTTGTGGACCATGCAGCAATGCTTAAATTAAACCTAAATTAAATTTAAATGAGAGTCAGTAAAAACGTGACTGCCCTTGGGCCTTCATCAAGCTCTTGTTTTATGTTACAGACCCTCCCTGTCTAATAGTCTGTAGGGCAAATTCAGCCACAGTTGACAAGTGCTTGGGGAAGTCACCTTCCAAAATTCAGCGTCACCATGGGCTGTGGAGGCTGGCAGTGGTCCTCAACACAACCCAGCAGCTGGAGACCCACATGGTGCAGAAACCCTTCCTCCCTTGGCATGAGCAGGGCCAGGATAGAGTGTATGGCTGTGATGTTCTCCGGGCAGGAAGGAATCTTCTGTTCCACTATTGTATAGCTTCAGGACATCCATAGGCAGGAGTCAGAAGATCAGGAGTTTCCAAAAGCTGGAAGGACCATTTTTCTTTCCCTGAAATTGTCATTTTATTAATGCATCCTTAGGGAGGATGTAAATGGTTACCTGTAGAGCTTTTTCCTTCAGGAGGTCCTTTAATTCTCCAAAACAATGGAGCAACTGAGGCCTTGAGGAGCAGCAGATCCAGCACCCATGTGGGTATGAATCTCTTCTCCATCTTCACCTCCCACAACTCATCGGCATTATGTGTTTACCTGAGGTTTGGATACCTGCCTCACCCTCTGACTCCTGACTAGATTCAAGAAGGAGGTTGGCAGAAAACAGTCTGAAAATAGGACTTCTCATGAGAAACAGGAGTTGTGACTGCTGTCGAGGGGAAGGCTCTGCTTCTTGCAGTGATATTCAGCTGGTGTTGAGAAGCAGATAGAAGCTCACATGTTGTATTAACGGGTCAGCATACAAATCTGCATGGGATTAGCTGAAAAACTGAAGAATTTCAGTCTAGACAAAAGAATCCTGCCATATCTCTCTAGATGACAAATTTAAGCTTTGTTTGGCTAACTTTATTTTCAGAGCTTCTCAGAAATGCTCAAAGACATATTTCAAAAGACATTTTAAAAGGAAACAAAGATTAAAACCACATAATCCCATACCATTTTTTCGAAGGGTAGTCAAGGTTTTTTGGGGTTTTTTTTTTACAAAACAAAACAAAAAAGGAATTGGGCTTGGAGGCTTTTTCCACGTGCAGTTTCTCTTTCTCCCTGGTCTCTTCCTTGAAGAACAGAATTGTTGAGGATTTTTACAAAAATAAATGTTTTCCATAGTAATTTGCTTTGGGTAATTAATCTTAGCCATATATGTAGCTATATTTATATATAAAATAAATGCAGTCTTAGTGAGAGCACTTTGGCTGACTTAATTTGCATGGCAAGGAGAGGTTGAACCTCAGATATACGTCTTAAACTACGGTAACTGCCCCTTGCAGCTCTTTGCTGAGACACAGGAGCATTTCCCCATCATTCACAAAGATCATTCGCAGTGGAATGACCTCAGCAGACCGGTAAAGCTGTCTCTGCTGCTGCAGGCAGGCTGCCTGGGAGGATGACACAGGGATAGCTCAGTGCATGAGAGATCACGGATTTATTCAAAGCAGATAAAGAAGCAGCTCCCATCACGCTCACAGCCCGGTGGTTCAAGCACAGGACAGCTGAGTGATGGTCTGCAGGATGGATGCCTTGGGTGTTTGCCCCACAGGACAGGACTTTTCTAGAGTCTCCCCAAAGTGCCAAGTGGCCTCATGGGCTTGTTTCTGGGTTGTTGTTGATTTTTTAAGGTGGCTAAAAATAAATGTCTCATGACCTAAGAATCTGGTAGTTGTGAAGGGTCCTCCCATGGAAGGAAGCTTTCCTGAGCAGGACAGGCATTGCTAGAGGTCAGCTCATCCCATCCCATGGTAGGTAAGACAAATTGCCCTCTGCAAGGGAATTTTCCTCTCCAGTGGAGACCTGAAAATTGCAAGCAGGTCAAAGGAGGTGATCCTCCCCCTCTACTCTGCCCTGGTCAGGCCCCACTTGGAGTGTTGTGTCCAGTGCTGGGCTCCCTGGGATAAAAAAGCCAGGGATCTCCTGGAGAGAGTCCAGCACAGGGCTATGAAGATGATTAAAGGACTGGAGCATCTTCCCTATAAGGAGAGGCTGAGTGAGCTGGGGCTGTTCAGCCTGGAGAGAAGAAGCATGAGAGGGGATCTGATCAATGGGTATCAATAGCTGAAGGGCGGGACACAGGGGGACATGGGCATCCTCTTTTCTGTGGTCTGTGGGGACAGGAAAAGGGGCGATGGCCTCAAGTTGGAGCACAGGGAGTTCCCCACATTCATAGGAAGAACTTCTTCCCAGTGAGGGTGAGGGAGCCCTGGGACAGGCTGCCCAGGGGGGTGTGGAGTCTCCTTCTCTGGAGAGATTCCAGCCCCGTGCACCCTGTCTCAGGGGCCCTGCTTTGACAAGGGGTTGGACTCAATGATCTCTGGAGGTCCCTTCCAACCTCTACGATTCTGTAGCTCTGTGACTCTGTGAAGTTAGTTTTCCATTGCCACTAGCTATATTGAGGAAAAATCTAAGGGCAGACTAAGCAGAAGCCCAGAGGCAAAAATAGGCAAGTAAAAATGTTTTGCACTGTATTATCGGTGACACCCCAGATGTGCAGACCGGTGCTTGAGCAGCTATCAGTTACCTGCCAGAACAGCAAAAGACAGAGCTGTTAATGACAACAGGTCACAGTATCCGATGATGTTTTTGGAAACCCATCACCTCTCAGCAGTAAGGATGCATCTCAAGTACGTTCTTCTGGGAAAAGAAAGGTGAAGAGGTGCAAAGTGAAAGGCAACAACTTTGTGTTTGATGCTATCACTGGTAGCATCAGCCGTAGCAGCAGGAGCCTGCGCTGGCAGCAGCGGTGCCTTGCTGTGTTTGGGGTCATGCTCCACTTTGAAGCGCTTTGCACACAGGAACACACAGCCAATGGGATCCTGGGGGGCATCAGGAGGGGTTTGGCCAGCAGGTCACAGGAGGGGATCCTCCCCACCTACTCTGCCCTGGTCAGGCCCCACCTGGAGTATTGTGTCCAGTTCTGGGCTCCCTGGGATAAAAAGCCAGGGATCTCCTGGAGAGAGTCCAGAGAAGAGCTACAGAGATGATTAAGGGCCTGGAGCATCTCCCCTATGAGGAAATGCTGAGTGAGCTGGGACTGTTCAGCCTGGAGAAGACTAAGAGGGGACCTTATTAATGTTTATAAATATCTTAAGCATGGGATGCAGGGGGAATTGGCCAGCCCCTTTTCAGTGGTCTGAGGAGACAGGACAAGGGGCAATGGCTGCAAGTTAGAGCATAGGAAGTTCCGTATCAACATGTGGAAGAACTTCTTCCCAGTGAGGGTGATGGAGCCCTGGGACAGGCTGCCCAGGGGGGTGTGGAGTCTCCTTCTCTGGAGAGATTCAAGTCCCATCTGGATGCTGACCTGTGCAATATGAGTTAGGGACCCTGCTTTGGCAGGGGGGTTGGACGCGATGATCTCTTGAGGTCCCTTCCAACCCCTATGATTCTACGATCCTATGAATCTATGTCTCTGCTCAGGATGGCTATTCAGTGAGTATAGACCAGCACTGACACCCACCACCACACAGCATTCGTCCATCAGCCAGTGAAATTTACTAATTTACATGCTCTTTGATGCATACCATCATTGCTGTTGTTGCTCTTAACAAAGACATTTCAAAGCATTGCCTTCCTATTTTGCATACCAGGAGATAGCCATCACCGTGACAGTCGTGTCATCAGTAAGGCTCTAGGCAGGTGGGCAGTTGTATAGAGTATGCATTGAGATCAACAAAGGGAAAGGATCAGGTGGTTTTGGTGTGGTTGGGTGCAGAGGATGCAGTCAGGCCACCCTGATAGCCCTGGGGATGCTGGAAAGGGATCTTTAGAGGCGTGGGAGAGGAGCAAACTGTTCCCACCCTAGTGGGAAGGAACTGAGATGCTCCATAAGGTAAAAATAGTGGGTTTTCTGCTTGTTGGAAACTATAGAATCGTAGGATCATGGAATCTTTAAGGTTGGAAAAGACCTCGAATACCACCATGCCAACTAATCATGTCCAGGAGTGCCACGTTTACACAGTTTTTGAACTCTTCCAAGGTTGGTGACTTCACCACCTCTCTGGGCAGCCTGTTCCAATGCCTGACCACTCTTTCAGAGACAACATTTTCCCCAATATTCAATCTAAACCTCCTCTGGAAGAATTTGAGATCATTTCCTATATTTCAAATTACTAAGGCAGGAAATCACAAGAAGTCCTCAAGGTTGAAAAATACCCTTAACTCCTGCCATGTGGTTTCATGAGCACAAACTTCCACCTTCTACAGGAAACGAACAATGTTTGACAATGCCTGAAGTTATATAGTGTGGTCTCACATTTGTATGGCAAAACATCTGGTGAGGGATGATGGTGTAGACTGTCAGCAGCTCAGATCTCACCCAGCCTAAATCAGTGAAGTCACCAAGACCATGATATCAAAGTACAGCCTATGCAGCAGGCAGGGTGCACTCACATTCCTTACTTAAATTCAGGGTCTGTGGCTAAAAACATGGCCATAAGAGAATGTAAATTCCCAGGTCTGAGATTATTCCACTGTGGATGCCTCTATTTCATTAAGCTGGCTGAAGAAAAGATGTTTTCAAAGCAGTTCATTAAAAGTATCCTATGAGGAACAAATACATTAATAGATTCATTTTTCAGAAGGGAAGCAAAAGGGTGAATCTGGGTCCATACTCAGATGACTATTTTTGGTGGCTGAATTCGCTATCACACCTGTCAAGGCATTTTGGGATGAGAAAACTAAGAGTAGTTGAGAGAACACTCATTCCATGCCTACCAGACTGGCCTTAAATACTATAGTTTTGGTGTAGACAACTGTCCACAGTCCTAGTGGATCTCAGCCCCTGGACCATTTCAGTACTAGTGTAGGGCACAAGCTGGTGTCCAAGTGAGAATGGCATCTCAAGGCACAGCACAGGGACCGTTCTCATGGGTGGAGAGGTGAGTCCAGGCTGTCCTGGAGTGGAGGTGGAGAGGTTTAACCCCAAGCGTGCGCGGCGCGTGTCACCGCTCGCCTTTAGTGCTAAGTGCACTCTCCTGGCTTCTGGTTTTGTTGTATCTCCCGCTAATCCTTCCTCCCACATGCCTCCCATAATCTCTTCAAGCCTTTGCCCCTATTGGTTGGCTCTGTTTAATCCTATTACCGGGATTGCTATTTTAAAAGTTCATCTGAATGACGCTCCAAGCCCTACTCAGCGTTTCACCTGTTCCTGAGGTTTGGTGAGGAAATCGCTGACCCGCCAGCAGCTCCAGCAGTAGTTCATCTGAGGCGATGCATCGAAATACTATGTCTGAGATAAAGCCTAAATCCCCTGACTCTTCTTTAGCCTTACTCAACACAGCCACTCACGGCGCTTGTCCTTAGAGACCTCTGCAACCACTGGGGAAATAAGGGAAGAATTTGATACTGCACAGTCATTTTAAGGCTGGTTTACATTGATAACAGGATGGGAGAGAATTAAGTCTAAGTAGGTATCAGGATATCTGATCTCAGAACCCATCCTAACCTATTATTGCATTTTGGGTTAGGCCTGCTCCCATCGCATCTGCTTTCCCCAAAATTGTAGGGGGTCTGGTTACAGCTCGGCCACATCAGCTGCTACACAGGTTACATGGAGCTGAAAATGGGATGACTTTTCATGCAAAAAGCAACCTCTAAATCTCTTCCCCTTCTTGTGTGCTGTACAGGATGGCGCAAGACAGAAAGCCAGGAGACCCACGCCCTCATCTTCTGTCTTAGCCCTGACTTTGGGCACATCACAGCTCTCTCTCACCCTCCCGTTCCCTGACTGAGCAGTTGGGGATATTTTATTTACATTTCAAATAATGCACAGGCAACTTGTAAAGCCCCATGTAGGCACAAATCTCTTCTAGGTGAGACTTCCTGGGAGACATGAAGTAAAGCCCTCCTCATTACCAGTTCCTTCTCTTTCATATACATAATTAGGAACAATTCTCAGGGTCCCAAAATTTCAATTATATATATAAAAAACCCCAAAACCCAACCCTCTATTTGGAGACATTAGGTTTCATATGAAAAGAATTGCTGTTGTGCAAATTCCGTTCCAAAAAGCTGCTGATTTCTCGCAGCTCTGCGTGCAACAGAAGTGAAACATCAACTGTTTGAATCTCCCTGCATGTTTTTTAGCTAACAACCGATTTCCAATGCAGAAATAAACCCCAAAATATTCACCAAATTGTCCTCCCACGTTGACTAATTTTCTGCTGACATTGCTTACTTTTTTTCAGAT
This sequence comes from Zapornia atra, assembly GCA_013400835.1. Taxonomy (NCBI): domain Eukaryota; kingdom Metazoa; phylum Chordata; class Aves; order Gruiformes; family Rallidae; genus Zapornia; species Zapornia atra. Next base: position 14,545 of record VZTU01020698.1, on the reverse strand, counting down.
TAGTGACACTGAAAATAGTAAAACTTCTAATCACATAATCCAAACAAGACAGGTTTCATTTCCTTTTGCTATAGGTTTTCCTTCTGGTCTCTCATTAGAATCTGAATTTTAACTAGTTTGTTTGTTTTCTGGAAAATTATTTCCCGCTTTAAGAACTTGATTTGATGCTTATTTGGGCTCACAATGGTGTTTCCTCATTATCCAAAACATTCTTCGTGCAAATAAACTGACCTGGGGTTGAAAACTGCTTTCAGGAGAATTTCTTCCTAAAGCAACAGTGAAAGCATTTTCCAAGATAACCTAACTTAGATGGATACACGTGATGCAATTGCAGCTGATCCTACCTTGGCCAAACCCATGCCATTCCCAGGCATCCTTTATCCATAACCAAACACCACATGCTCTCCCACTCCATGAATGATGCAATATCCCACTCCCAGCCCTGGGTGTCCAACCAGAGCAAGGCTAGAAACCTTCTCCTTCAAGTGTGGAAATCAGCTGCAAAGCTCTCCTAGCTGCCTCCAGGGGTCAGGAGCTTCCCATGGGGCTCAGAGGTGTGACATGTCCCTTCGTTGCAGAGCCATGCAGCTTAAAAATAGGCTGAATATATTACAGGTCAAAACATGTTATAAATATTAAACTGTCTGTGCTGATGCTGACACATTCAACTCAGCTGAACCAGCACAGCATAGCAGGGGAGTCTTCATTTGCAGGTTCATTCTCCACGGTGCCGCAGTTCAGCCATGGGATGGCAGGATCCCAGCCTAACTCCAAGGTATTAACAGCTCTCCAAGAGCTGATTTCTGATTTTCTACTCTTATTTGTGGCATTCATCAGGCTTTAGAAGAAAGGAGGGAGCAGGAGCACTCTGCTAATGAGCTCCCTTTCTCTAATCTCATCCCTGCTTTCTTCTCTCCTGTCCCACCAGAGAATCTAAGAGATCCTGTGAGCATTTGAGCTGCAAAAAGAGGATGCCTCTTGCCATTAGACACAGCTCTATTAGAATAAGTGCCGCACACAGAGAATGAGGATCTGGAGAGACAACGTGGTCCAAATGCATCTCCTCATCCTGTTGGGATGGCACCACTTTTCCTTTCTGTGTCACTGCAAATCATTTAGAAAGTCACAACAGAGCACTAATGTCAGATGAATGAGGTTGCTTAGGGTTGTTAGCATCAACAGTGGGAAACACCATCTTTCCTTTTCCTTCACAGCTCACGATTGACTTTGGCGTCACTTCTTCTATAAGCACAACACTCTTCATGGGCATGGTCCTTCTTTGGGCAATGTCATGGGCATGGTCCTTCCTTGGTTGGACATCACTCCTGCTCATGTTTTAACACAGAACAGACACTAGAACAAACTGCTTCATCTCAACAACATATTACATACTTCCCAGAATTTATAGGCACATTGCAAACATCCCCCAGACACGCTATGACCCTCCATGCATGATTTCTAGTCATGGATCAGGGCTAACGTAACCAGCATTTTGCAAGATCAAACATAAGGAACATTAGGCTTCTTCTCAGAAAAATGGAAATATGAATCAGTCTGATTGTAACTCAGCTTGTGTCACAAGCATCTCCTTGCTGAGATACAGAAGGAAGAATAAGTTGAAGTCTCTGCTGCTTCAGGAAGCAGCACTGGTGATTGAATTCTAACCCAGCATATGGCCACAGAGGATGGAAGAGGGAGAAAGAGAAGAGATTTTGACTTCCAGATGACTTGAAGCAGAGCTTAAAAACTTGTGCCTATGGGGGAACTTCTTCAAATTTAGCTCATCTGGAACTATAGAGTACAATCACCAGGAAACCCCATGATGTCTTTTTAGCATCATTTCAGACTCCAGTGTGATCAAGCTTCCCAGGCATAATGAATTCCCGTGGATCGATGGAGCGGAGGGAGCTGCTCACACCCACACTCTTAACCCATTGTGAACCCAAGGCAAACCCCAAAACGCTTGGCACATTGCCCCAAACCAAACAAGTCCAACCCTGTGTGGAGATGCACAGCCATGTGGCCATTCCTGCTGGACCAGCAGAAGAGATGCCAGACCGTGACTTGACTACTATACATTTCCTTCTATTTTAGAACTGTTTTTTCCATTTGCCACATTTTTCCATCACCACCTTGCAATTTCTTGCTTTGTCATGCAGTGTTCCCTGACACACTTCTCTTGGAGGACATGCACGCTGCTAGCCCAGCTTGCAAATGACACTACAGCCCTGCTCCTGAAACACTTCCTGGGGATGGAAACCCCAGACAGGAAGGTGAAATACTAAAAAATGTTTCAACTGTTGTGTGAATTTTACCATGTTTGTTATATGACACTTTGAAGTGAAGAAAAGACCCTCAAGCCTGAACTTGCAGGAGCCCAGTGACACGTCACCCCCATCACATCCATGCAGCTCTGTATTATCTGAATTTGGACGGATCAGAACAAAACCATCTTTGGCTGCATCTGCTAAGAGGGAGGAAATTTTATTTATATTTTTTCTCTCTTGCATCATGCTCAAAAGCCTGGAGCAAAGGAGCATTTGTGTTGTCACAGAGTGCTCTGCACATGATGCTCCTCTTTGACTCACTGCTCTCTTGCCATCACCACCCTCCTAGGAGAAGGATGGCAAAAAGCTGTGACCTCAAAAGAAGTCTGACAAGAAAGTCCCCAGAGCCCACAGGCGTGTCCTGCATCTCATGGTACTTCTGCCAGTGGGAAGAGGTTGGAGCTTCTGGCAAAAGAAAAAAACAAAAACACCTTTAAATTTCTCTTCCCACCAAAACCAGCATGAGGTTCTATGATTCTGTGCATGCACTCATTAAAATATGGAATACCAAGAACATTTCTCATGAGCTGGGAGCCATGATCCATCCCCAGTGCAAGAAAGGTGTTTCCATGTCCCTACCCCATGTGGGCTCAGTGTCACAGTCGAGCCTGAGGACACAGCTTGGTTCAGCCCTGGCTTACTCCTCCTTTAAGTTCCTTTTATACTGCCAGCATGGAGTAAAACCTCCTGACCAAATCTAGTGTCAAGAAGAAAGGGTCTAAATCACCTTGTTTGAAAACAACACAGCTAAAACAAATACTTATTTTTTAAAACCCAAACATTTCAGTGTCAGGAGGTGCTGAGAAACTCACCACCAACAACTAACACCATAATTGGGAGCCTGAGATGTTTAAAAATTCTCTTATGTGGGTGACCAGCAAGCTCTAGTCTCATGAAGGAGCACAAAATGTGCCACCTACATCTCCAGAGTGTGGCTCACATGGCGTGCAGTTAAATATCTGCCTCTACATGCTACGACCCATGGCAAGAGACATAAACAGCTTTGTGGGTTCATCTCTGGGCTGGGCAGTGAGCACGGTGTGGTTGCATCATGGGGAAGCAGCCCCAGCCAATTCAGCTTCATGTATGTGCCTGAATCCTTCCAAGTAAAGCACAAGGATAAGATTAAACACGTGCTGGCCTGAAAAGAAGGAATTTCCTGATTATTTCCGGAATATCACAGTGACACTGGGAAAAAAAAAAACTAGTTTAAAAAAAAAAACCCTGCGTTTTGAAGGTCATAAGGGATATAGAGCTTGTGCTGAGCCTTGATGCCAAGAAGAGGGTGATCACTGTTATCAGCAGATGAGACCAAGGGCTTGCTTGAGCACACTGGCAGCATTGCTGGGAGAAAAACCGTGGGATGACGTGCTCTGACAGCTGGCTGGGGGCTTGCAGGACGCTTCTGCATTAACAGGAGGGCATGGTTAATAGTGGAAATGGGTGCTGGCATTTAAAGTTGGGCTGTAAATCGGTTAAATAAATAGACCTGATTTGCTGGGTTTGTCTGCGAGGGGCGTGAGGCGAAACTGCGCTCGACAAACGAAGGGTGGAGGAATAAACCAGTTAGAGGGAATTAATGTGCTTCACACCAAGGCTGCGTGTTTCAGGGCTCCTCCTTGCGCTGCAAGAATTGATTACCGGAGAAGTAAGCATTACCCATCATGTAAATCTCAGATTAGACTGTTCAGCCCAGCTGAATTATGTCTGCATAACCCCCTTTAAGCACTCTGGGGAAAAAAAAAAGTATATATATATATATATCTCTGAGATAGACCCTGTCATTAATTTTAAGATGTTTTAAGGAATCTGCACATTACAACTCCTTCTGATTAGCCTTGGCTATGCAAGGGTTGTCAGATCAATTTGAGATGGTTGTATATAGATTTTCAGGTTTATTTTTGCATTGAGATCAAGCCTCATACGAAGCAAATCGCTCCAGTGAAAAGGTGGCTCCTGAATAACGTTGTGCACTCTGTCTGCTCTATGTGCCACCATCCCACCCCGTTCAGCAGCGGAAGCTTTTTCATCTGCTGGGCTCAGCACTTTCACACCAGTGCTGCGGTCGAGGGAGGGGAGGGGCCATTTCTGCTTTGCATGGTGGCATCTCACCCCAAAAGAAAGCAGCGCCCAAGTTCCCAGGGTGATAAGGAAGAGGATTCAGGGCGATCAGGGCTTTTCCAAACTGCATCACAGCATGGGTCCATCGAGCATGGGGAAATATACCTGTGCAATCCAATTTTTCTCCTCCTGTTCACTGAGGATGACATTGAGTAGGAAGTAGGATAAATATATGCAAGAAGTCCTTTCACAAAGTTATTTAATTCACCAGAAGGGACACTTAAACATACAGCAGCACCTTATTTACATTGAACTACTCTTTATGCATCCTGTAAACATCAGAAGCAATTTCTAATAAATTACAATCCAGGGAGCAGCAAATCAACAGTATCACCTCAGTTGCTTAAACGAATTCATTACAAAATATATTGCCTTTTTTCCCTGTGACTTTCTCCAGGCTGCGTTTGAAAGTGTTATTCTTCTGAGTTTTCTTTTCAGGATATATATGTGCAAAAATATCTCCAAGCAAGAAGAGATTATATTTTAAACTTCATTGCCCTTGACCTCAGAGCCTTTTGAGTCTATTGTGTTACAGCCTTTCTGGTATCACCAATTGCCGGTGACATCCAACAACAAACAGCCCAACCAGCAGGTACCAGCTAATTCAAATTGAGATCACAGATTCGGCCCTGTAACAGTTTGAAAAAGAAATCCTTAAAATTTCTATAACCTCTGGGCTTCTCTTTACCAGAAAGGATGTTCTCCGCGAAGTAATAGGAAAATGTAATATTGTTTGCCAGCTTAATTGGATGTGCTCCTGCCCTATTATGAAAGGGTTTGTCTCTTGCTGACCACATAAAAAATATAGGACGATGGCTGATGCTGGTTGTTGGAAGTGGGGAAGGAAAAAACCCCAACAAAAACCCAAACCCAGCAGTGATTTGAGATGATGTGACTGCAATTGGGACATTTTCTTGGCTTCCATTTCAAGTGCAGGACTTTGAAAGAGGTTCTTCAGGGCGAGCGTTGGCTAGATGGGGAACGGCTCCCTTGTGCCCAAATCTCTCTGCCTTACTGAAAACGAAGCCCAAGGCAACCCCACTAACACAACTCCTCTGATGTTCAAGGTTGGTGGTAGCGGTGGTACTGCGTTGCCTACAGTAGTGGCATCCCACTACTGTAGGCAACACAAAAACCCATTGCAGAAGAGGACATGGATTTTGGGGGTACAGTACAGAGCAAAACAAGAGGCCCTGGGGAGCTGTTCTTGCTCACCCTTCAGAGACCTCGGCTGCTATTTGTTACGAAAAGGAAATCTGGGCAGAGGTGATAAGGAACCGGGTTCATCTGCGGCAGAAAACCCTTGTCCCAGCGGTCCCACAAACCTCTTGAAGGCTATGAATTGCGGGGTGGAGTGGCTAGAGAAGCTGCCCTGCTTTCTCTCCCTTCATTTACAGGAAGCCATGAGAAAAATTTCATCCTCTTTGTTGAGACGGTTTCCGTGCACTCAGGAAGGCAGAACAAGTGCATTTATGCTCTCTCTCCAGGACTTGCTGATGGCCGTGAGAGGCAGCTGGGGACTAGGACTGGGCTTGTTACGGCTTCAGAAATTCAGTGGTGAAGTGCCTTTGCGTTGGGTGAGAGTGAGGAGAGCTCTCTCATCAAACAGCAATGTGCTGGGTGACCTCAGCTCCCCTCCTGAGCAGCCGTGGCTACAGAAGGTTTATCTGCCATGGCAAGGTGGTTTATGGTTACTTCCCGGGGTCAGACACCCTTTCAGAGGTGTGGAGCTACAGGTGGGCAAAGTCTAGGGAGACCCTGGGCATGGGGGAAGGTGGAAAAACCTGCCAACTCATTTTGGTGGTATCTTGGGGTTTGCAAGACCCTGGCTTTGGTGACCACCTCGGTGATGCCCTGTCACTGAAATGTAGGGAGACAAAGCAGAATAAAACCTCAAGCAGAGCTGCTGTGGTAGCACAGGATAATGAACCAAAAATGCCCCATCCCTGACCTAAAAAGCTGTTTGACTCCGTTCCCCATCTCTCATTCCCCCTGGCCAGGCCTAGAGCAGATACACAAACCCTTTGGGATAAATCATAGCATTTAACATGCACTTTCTGAGAAATACAGCTGTGCAGTAGGCCACAGGGACACTTCTTTGGGGTGGGGGAGCTGTGATGGGGTACCTGTGTAGTCTCAGTTTTTCCTTGGTGCCCCCAAAGAGCTGACAGCTTTGGAGACACCTTGGAGCAGGTCTTGGCACTTGGCATCAAAATAGCTGAGGTTTGGAGGGGTGAATCCCACCCCACCATGAGCAGAGGGACTTGGGTGACATTTAAGCCTTGCCCTTCCCCTGTATCAAATAGTTTTATTGTTTTTATAATGAATTAAGTAATGCAGAAGAGTCTCACTAGGGATTTCTCTGCTCTCTGCTTTGACCAGCCACAGGTATAGCCCATACTCCACAGGGCCAGCGTAAATTCAGAGCTGATCTACCAAAAACAGTGGGGTCATTCTTGGTTTCTTAATCCATAAAATTACAGTTCTAGTCTCAAAAAGGGGAAAGCCCTTAAGACAAGAAGGAATACTTTGCCTTGGATGTAATTATTTCCTTTGCCAGGTATCCCATGGTGGTTTGGTGCTCAGCTCATCTCTCCAGTCCCTCCACAAATTGTGTGTAGACACATCTCCTGAATTTTGGAATTTGTGCCATTTGTTCCTCTGATCCATAATATTTCCTACAAATTGTTGCATTTCATTCATGAACTAGATAGGATCACCAACGGTTTGATTAAGGAGAAGACCAGAGGAGGCACAGTCAAAGAGAGGGGTCACACCGTGAAGATGGTGCTCAATGCTCGGTGGACTCCCTGGGCCACCCTCACTAGGGCACTTCTCCCCACACCTCAATTCTGCACACGCAAAATAGGACTAATTCTCTGTACTTTACTTAGAGTCTTAATTAATTAACACTTTTGAAGAAGACCTGGAAAGACCTAGGATGGGAAGTGGGGTTTTGCCGTATCTGAGCAGGCATCCTTCCAGGCCTGGACCGGCAGCGGCAGCTGGCTGCCGTCCAATCTCCCTCCACTCCCTCCCCTCCTGGTTTGTTAACATCCCAATCAATAACATCACGACATAAAATTCAGCTTCAACTTTTCATCTGTAGCATGGGTTTGGTTTTTTTCCCCCTCAGTTCGCACCCTAAATCCTATTTTTTTCCAGCTCCTTTGAGCCCTGCTGGGAGGTATTAAGGTATTACTATTATTCCCTATTGCTGCAGGGAATGGGGCGAATGCTAACGAGGGAGATGCGCGCCCCGTCCGCTCCTGTAAATCAGTTCATCTTTTCATGCCCCGCCTCTCCCACTGCTGCAAGCTTTTAAAAATAACAAATTGCAGGTTATTCTTCCTTCCTTTGGAAGGGTGACCTTTAGGGTTCGCAACGCGCAGCTCTGATGGATAAAGAGAAATTTACATTCCAAGGGAGGAAAAAAAAGAAAATATTTTTTTAAAAAAAGGAAAGGAAATCCATGATTCTGAAATGATCCCATGGAGTTAGGAGCCGGACTGTTAGGGAAAAAGAAAAACAGGCTGTTGAGGAACTTGATGAATTTAAGAGCTGGCGAGCGCCTGCCGCTGGACCGTGAATTTGTCAGGAGCGGGTTCGTTCTTGCTGTGCACTGAGCCAGCGGGATGAGGGATGCGGTCTAAGGCGGGCTCGTGCAAATATTATCCTATTAATAATCAATAACTGCTAGCGGGGCAAGATGATTCAGGCCAGATTGGTATATAATTGCTATTATTGTTATTCCGGTTTAAAACCAGTTCCTCTGCGCTACCGCCACAAGTGATCTGAAGCGATGTATTTTTAATTTGTTGGCGGGCACGGCGCAATCCATCACGCGGCGTTACGCCGGCTGGAACCGAATGTCAGCGCCAAGCGCGGCAAAACAGTTTTGTTATTTAAGTTACTGTATGCTAAGTTTATGTTGATTGCTCTGAGTATCATCTCCGAAAGTTAACTAGCGTTAAAGTGTTGATAATGTCCCACTTTCGCAATCATATTTGCATAGCGCACAACAGAGTTTAGCAGGGGAAAAAAATTAGCTTAAGTGCTGTTTTTCATCAGCCCTGTCAGTCTCATACTGTTTGCTTCATCTCGGTGCACGGGGCATTTGGTGACAAATGGTTATGACATTTTTCATCTAAGCATTACGTTATTATATAACCGCCGTCTTCTGTCTCATGGCTGCATCCTCGCCGCACAGTGAGAGAGGGAGAGGGGAGGGGATGAAAACGGGGGCAAAGGAGAAAGAATTGGGATTATTATTATTATTATTTAAATTTTTAAATTAGTTATTATTTTTATTCTTTCACCAAAAAAAAAATTTTTAAAACCCCAAAGTTGTTATCCTCTTTCCCTTCCCCCCAGCCCAAGGCGGCACAGCCAGAAATATTCCCATGGGCAAATGGAAAGCATCCTGTTCCCATTGAAGTCAGCGGCACATCGCTCGATATACAGGACCCGTATACAAATAGGGGCAACCTCTCTTTGTTTGGGGTATGGCGCGGCAGAGCAAGGACCACCGTCACCGGAGGCCTTCTCCTCCTTCCCGGTATCAACACGAGGCGGGTCAAGTCCCCATCCCTGTCCCCCCTCCCTGCTCCAATTTATCCCCATCTAAACGATGGAGAACCTGGTGTTCGATTTTCACTGCAGCAGTATTTTTTTTTCTAAAGAGAATCACCAGCTCAGGAATAAAATCCCCAGGAGTTCAGGAATAAAGCAGGAATAAGAGATCTCTGTAGCAATTTGGCTTTGTGTTTCCCCTCCCAGCCCGCCCCCCCCCCCCAGTTACTTTCCATCTCAGTTTTGTAAACTGAATTTAGGAGAGCGATTTCTTCCTAACCTGGATCAGTCAGAAGTTTTAACCTGCGTTTTGCAGGGTATTACAGTGGCAATTTCTCATCTCAGGCTCTGGCTTCCCTCGCGCACGATGAGCTTTGCACTTCTGTGTGTAAATATGGTGACAATAAAGCTTGGCGTTATTACAGAGTGTGTTTTTTAACCCTGAGCACATCCCCCCCCTCCATACATTAAGTAATTCATCCTTATTGCCATTAGGAATTCAGATGCTATTTTACAGAGGGGGGAAGGGAGGGATGTGCTCAGAGCACAGCTCAGATTTTGCAGATTTATTTATATTTCTGCTGTGGAAGTTGCCCGTTCACTCATAGAAACCTCCTGGAGAAAGGTCTGAAGGAAGCTTGGGGGGTTTTGGGGAGAGAAAAAAACCATAAAGAAGGGATTTTTAATATCATTCAGCTTCTAACATGCAGCTCTGCCTGCCTGCCTTGCTCTCCGGGCGCACAGCGCAGTATAGGATGCGTTCGCCTTTGCATTAATAATAGTCCAATAAAAGCAGACAATATCCTCGCTGAAATGCGTCGGGTTATGTAGATCCCACTCTCTAGCATGCAAGCAAGGGAGGGAAAGGCGATATTTTGTCCCCGCAAAGCCCAAATTCTGTGATGCAAACGCAAGCCGACATATGGTAAAAATCGCCTGCAGCCCTCACTGATTTACAGAACTGTTTTCCCTCACAGATAATTCATTAGAAATCATTTCATATCGCCTGTATATACATTTAAAAAATACATATATACATATATATATATATAGTTGTGCAAATATCAGCCTGGAAGGTATTGCTTTATTTTTTCTCTCCTTTTTTTCTTCTTTTTATTTTCCTTTTTTTCTTTTTGACAGCTGATGGTTTGGGGAAGGGGGGTGGATGGGGAGTGGGGGGGAGCCTGGAAATCCAAAGATATATGATCGACATAAGGGAAAGCAAAGGTATGCCTGGCATTCATCCTGCGATATAGGTC
>VZTU01020696.1:14498-29457 GCA_013400835.1 Zapornia atra | reverse complement strand
TGTGAAGCGCTGGTTTTGAGGGGGTGCGTGGCTGGGGGGGGGAGGGGGCAGGGAGCGTTCGTGGGCGGCGTGTCCATAGGGGCCTCGGCCCTTCCCGTGGAACAGCATGGCCATGGCTGCTGTGGGGCTGCAGGGAACCACTCCTGTCCCGCGGCGAAGCGCAGCGCGCCGCTGATCAAAGGCGCGGGCGGGGAGGGATCGGGCCTGTACAAGCAGCGCCCCTGGCCGCGCGCCACCCCAACCTTCCCGCTCCGCTCCCTGGGGAGTTTGTTAAACAAATTTCTCTAATTGCACAAGCCGAGCAGTTTGTTGGAGAAAAAAGCCGGGGAAATTCCCCTCCTCTGGGCCACCCCTTCCCCACTTCCCCCCCGGGGCAGGCGGCAGAGTGAGCGGGTCCCTCCCTGCACCCCCACATCCCCACACCCCCCGGCTGTGCAGGAGGCTGTGACCCCGACGCCTGCGGGGTGCAGCTGTGGAGTGTCCTCAGGTCACCCCTGCCCACGCAGGGACGTCCCCCCTCGAAGCCGGGTCACCCACGTGTCCCCTTTCATCCAGCCCCTGGAGTGAGACCCCTGTCACCTCACACGGTGACACCCAGCGCTGCCGGCTGTTCCTCATTGCTTGGCTTGGCCCTCCCCTGGAAACGGCCTTTGTGAGCTGCCCGTGGGCAGCCCCTGACACCAAATCCCATCGGATTAGCGAGAGTATGGGATAAAAGCCCCAGTTTGGCGTCGGCTCTTTGCTGGGTGGGGGCTGTGGCTGCAGCCCTGCCAAGAAGGGAGGATGCGTGGCTGGGCGCCTGCCCCAGCTCCCGCTGAGGTCATGACTATAGATAGCTGGGGAGGGTGCAGGGCCGGAGGCAGGATCCGTGCGCACCCTCTGCAGCTCTGTAGGAAGCCCAGTGGGCACCCACTGTCTTGAGGAGGGGGGAGTTGGTGGTCCTGACATCGCCAAGTGACAAACTGCTGGTGCAGGGTGAGACCCCACAACCTCCGTGCTGCGGTGCTGCCGGCGTGCTGGGCCACGCTGGGAATTGACTGGTACCACTGTCTCCTCTCCATCCCCGGTGGTGAGGTGAGGGGGGGTCCCACAGCCCGGTGCTCCAGTGAGCGGGGGTGTCTTTTGCTGTCATATCCCACCAGGTTTCCTCCCTCAGCTGCTCTCAAGTGAAAGCAGGGCTGGGGCATCCCCTCTGCACCCATGGGTGCAAAGCTGCGGGGTCAGGGAACGCCACACCAAGGTTTGGCTCCTCCAGTCCCCTGTCCCGGTGCAGCTCAGCTCCCCGCAAAGGCAGGCATGAGCCTGGGGGGTGCCCTGGCCAGCTCGATGGGGCCCCAGAGTGCCGGGGTGGCTGAGGAAGGAGTTGTTGATGAGGGCACTAAAAATAGAGTGGGACTGGGATCTTAATGGGACTTTGTGGGAAACCTGGAAACATTTTCTCATCCCCGTAAATGAGTCCAGATGCATTAGCGATGACTGCATCGCATCCTGAGGTACCGCCGGAGGGAACCGGGACGCGCTCACCCGCCTTTGCGGTGGTGGATTGGTTGGAGAGGGGGGTTACTGGTAGCAGTGTCGGGGCTGAGCCACGGCCTTGCCGTGTCCCAGGCAGGGATGGGGATGGGAGGCAGCCAGCCAGAGCTCTCCCAGCATCACTGCAGTCAGGATCCCGCCATTCCCAGGGCTCCTGCGCCCAGCACCCATGGGTGTGCACATGGATGCTTGAGGCTCTGTGTGGCAGGGAGCATGCGGAGGATGGTAATGGCGCTACGGCCCCCAAATCTCAGGTCTTTCTAAAGCCCCCCAGGGTGACGCCGGAGGTCCCCCAGTCCCAGGGCCAGCGGTGCTGGCAACACTGCACCCCACAGGTACCCCAATGTAGCATCAGGCTGGCAGGATCCGGCCTGATGGGGGGTTTCCTCTCTCCACCACAGAGCTGGTGGCTGGGATATGGGCTCCCAGAGTGCCCAGTCCCGCTCAGGGACCTTGGACTCCCCCAGGGAATGGCTCGGCGCCAGCCTGGGCAGGTAGCCCAGGGCGGGTGGCTGGTGGATTCCACGTCACGAGGCAGGTTGGCACAGCCGTCTCCATGGTATGGCAGTGTCACTTAGCGGTTACAGCCACGACCTGGGCAGCAAGGACAGTCCCGCCCTGTGCCTCAGTTTACCTCTAGGTCAGATACTGCACCCGGTATGAAAGTGGGGTGCTTGGCCCCTGTACCAATCCCAGGCACTGACTCGTTGTGGCAGGGGACAAGGGGACCAGCCAGAGCCACCAGCCTCCACTCTGGGCACCACTGAACTGAACAGAGTCTCCCTTTGTCCGGGCTAGCCCTCGCTTCTGCCGTTTGGGAGGCATCCAAAACCCTCCCGAAATAGGACCCAGCCGGGCTCGGCCTTTGGCTCTCCCCAGGAAGGCTCTGCTGAGCTGCCGAAAGCGGGTGAGCCGCCACCCCCTCTACACACCCTTTCCCCCCCCACCCCGACCCTGCCCCGGCCTGTTAAAGCAGTTCCGTCCTTCATCGCTCGGTGTGCAGGATCTGGCCATGCTTGGGGCAGTGCTGACCCTCTGGGGACAGTGCCCTTGTCTCCCTTTGCTCTTCAGGAGAGCCTGCTGCTCAGCTCTGAGCCCCGTGCCTCAGTTTACCCTCTCCACACAGAAAGTCCTGGCAGGGTGTCCCCAAGCCCCAGGTAAGATGCCAGAGCAGGGCCTGAATCACTGCCACGTCCCTGGCATGGCAAAAGCAACCATCGCTGGGGTGAGGGGGGCTGTGAACTCTTCACCGCCAGGCCCGGGGGTGGCTGAGCCTCCCACAAGGTCGCTGGCTCCTCTGTGAAAGGCTGGGGCTATTTTTAACTGGTGACTTGCTCCAACCTGCCCGGGGTTGGATTTGCATCGGGATGAGCACCTCCAGCCCATCACTGTGCTCCCTGTCACAGGGTGCAGAGGCACCCCCGGTGCTATCCCCCTGTCCTGGCTTGGGCACACCAGGAAGGGAGTTGGGGACCCCTCTCTGCACCCCCCACACCTTTATTGGCACATGATGGGAGGAGGGAATTAATCCCTCTTGGAAAGGCCAGGATAGAGCAAGCAGGGCTAAAAATACGTTTGGAGGGAAATAAAACCTCCTGCGTCAGGGGCTAAAGCCAGGCTCAGAGCCCTGGGCTCAGCCTAGGCAGGCTGGGGGTGTCCAGCCTGGCCCCAGCTTCCTTGGTGCTGGGGGCTGTGATATGCTGAGCCAGGGCTACCAGCTGCCGGCTGTCCCTGGGGTGAATGGGATGCTGCTGGTTCCGAAGCATCTCTCCTGCCTCAGTTTCCCTCTGTGCTTCTAGGGAGGCAAGCTCCCACTGTCCCTGTGTCTCAGGCCAGCAGCTCCTAGGCTGGGACCCCGGAGTCAGGCTCACAGCGCAGTCCCCGCTGCGCTCTGGGAGCGTGGCTGGGGGGGTGCAGGCCACCCCCGGGGCCCCACGCTGACACAGGGCCGGGTGGAGGAGCTGGCAGCACTGGGACCTGTTGGCAAAGCTTTTTTTTTTTCCAGTTCCATAAAACATTTCCCTTCTTTGGAGTCCCAGAGTGGGGATTGGCTGGGAAGCCACGTGGCCCCGGTGCTGCTGGCCACGGGATGCTTCCTGGGGTGGGGGGACATCTCCTTGGCTGCAGGCTGGATCGCTTCCGTGCTCTCCTTGTGCTGCCGCCATTGGACCCCAGCAGCTGCTGTTGCATCCTGCCTCTCCTGCAGTGCCATCCCTCAGTTTTTCCATCTTTGGAAAGGCAGTGCTTCACCCTGGGGGCAGCTGGGATCACCCCGGGGATGCAGCTGAGCCGTTGGCTCCCGCACCCCAAAAGGCTTGGGGAGAGACGGCGCCTGGGGAAACTGAGGCACCCAGGGAGGTTCCCAGTGCATCTGCAGGAAGGTAGTGAGTGGCCCTGGGCGCTCCCCCTGCCAAGTCTTTCCCCCTCCCAGCAACCTCCCATCTCTGCTGCTGCTGGGTACCATCCCGGGGCATCCTTACCCCTCCTTTGGGGTGGATTTAGCAAAGCCAGGGACCAACAACGCCAGTTGTTGCTGGAGGTGAGGGTGCATGTGGGCAGACCAGAAATGGGGTGATGGGCACAGGGTTGGAGCACATGCCAGAGACACACACTGCCCCCCAACAACTTCAGCCCACTGGGCCCACCCCTGGCCACTGCCTGCCAGCGTTGCCATCTCCCCAGGGAGGGCTGTGCTGGCTGGTGTGGGCCCAGGCAGCGCTGGCACCTGAGTCCGGGGCTGCAGAGAGCTGCTTTTCTTCGTGCTGTTTTCCAAAGCAACTGGCAGGTTCGCTGCCTGCCGCGGCCTCGCGTGACCCGCCGCAGCGGCTCCGGCGCGCTCCCCGTGCCCCCGCTTGCAGCCGCACCACCTGCGAGGGCGAGCGCCGGCGTCGCCTTCCGCCCCAGCACGTAGGCACGGGGAGCTCGCAGCACCCTCGGGGGATCCCCGGGATGGCTCAGAGGACCCAGTGGTGCTGGGAGCTGAGCAAGGGGTCTGGGACCACCGTGGTCCCAGGTGTGTGGTGAGCAGTGGGTGTTTTAGTATCCCATCTGCTGCCTCCTGGCCAGATCCTACATGGGGCTGGGTGCTGGGACAGGGCATGGAGCGTGGGGAGCCCCTTTCCGGCCTTGCATCCATCCCGGCTGGCCCTCCCAAGAGGGTGGTCGCATCCAGAGCACGTTGTGGGCATGGTCGAGCCCATCAGCAGCCTCGAGCTGTGCACAGATGTTGGCTGGAGGATGCTGTGGACTCTGGGGGAGAAAACCACCCCAGGCTCTGGGGAGGGGAGCTGCAGGGAGGTTGTACCGTGTCCTGCCCTCGCCTCTGCCTGCACCGTCAGTGCCAGCCAGCCCGCCCGCCTGCGGCACTGGGGCTCCATGTCCCAATGTGGGCTGCAAGAGGGGTTTTGCAAGCATGGGGTTGGGTCGTCCCCACCCCGGCTCAGCTCCTGCTGCTGGGAGCTGGAGGGGAGCATGGCTGCAACGGCCTGTTCTGCCTGGCGGGCAGCTCCAGCACAGGGCTGGGTGGGCGCAGGCAAGGCCAGCACAGCTTGTATCATCCCCGGCTGCATTCCTGGCAGCAGCATCCTCAGCTGAGCTCCTTCTCCCTGCCCAGCATGCCAGGGTTTCACCCCCACCATGGCAGCACCGCTCTCCAGAGCCGGGGAAGCCTTAGGCCTTGCGGAGCAGGCCGGGAAGCCTGGCCATGCCATGCCAGTGAGCAGCAAAAAAATTATGAATAAGCTCTTGTTAATAAATACTTTATGATGAATCCAAATAGATTTCCTCCTCTGGAGCAATTATTGTAAAATGGGCTCTAATACAGCGCAGCACCGGCCCCAGGAAGGGCTGGGTGCGTTTCAGGGCCTAAGTGCCTCCTTCCATCTCCTCTAATGAGCACTTCCCAATCATTTGCATCTGTCTCAGCAACAGGTCTCATTACCAGGTTAACTTATTACCAAGAGCTGCTTCAGAGAACAGTTAAAAACTGGCTACCGGAGGCTTTGCCGGAGCCACACAAGAGTTTTTGGCAGCCGCGGGCTCCAGGAAGGGGAAACTGAGGCAGATGAAAGGAGCAAAGTCCCTACTGTGCCCCTTTTGAGTGCTGGGATTTTTGGATTTTCAGGGTTACCAGAATCTCTCTGGCTGCATATGCCACCGCCCAACCCTCCCCGCTCCACACTGCTGCGCCAAGGCTTCCCGTGGGGGCATGGTGCCCAGCACCGAACTTGCCAGCCCCTGCCCGGGCTCGCACGGCTGCGAGGAGCGGGAGCTGGCAGGAGCAGCGGCCGTGGGAGCCGGCAGCGGTTTGGAGGTGTGTGGCTGGCTGGTGGGGAGGCTGAGCATCCTTTCATCAAATAAACCCTGTGTGGTCCCCGCAGGGCCAGGATACGGCAAGATCGCCCCGCATCACTCCCTGCCTGTGGTGGGGGCCATGCTGGTGCTGAGCAAAACCCTCTGCTGAGGTGACTGACCTCTCTTGTCCCCCTCCTGCTCTCCTACCCACCCACCTTCCCCATGCAAATGGCTGGGGAATTTCCTGAGGAAATGTTTTTTTGTTGGAAAATTCAGGCTGTTTCACTGAGCCTGACCTCTATAGACAAGGTGCTGGAGTGGAGGATGCTTGGAGCCCATGCCGTAGTGCCCAGCCATGGTGCCCATGCCTGGCCCGGTGTCCCTGTGCGGCACAGAGCATCCTCCCCTGTCCCAGGGTGGAAGGCGCTCGCCATGGCTGAGCAACTTGGGTACAGAACCCCAACACCGTCCAATCTGGTGAGGATGGGCAGGAGCACAGGGAGAGGCAGCACCTCAACTGTTCCCCCTGCTCAGATCCCTGGAGCTGCTAAAACCCAGTCTGCCAGGGGAGCTCATCCCAGCTGCATACAGAGCATCGCTCCTTCCCGTCCCTGCTCCACGCAGGACTGACACTGGGAGAGAGACGCTGCCTCAGTTTCCCTTCGCAGCATCTGGCACAGAGAATCGGTGCTCCACCAGGCCCTGAAAGGGGGATGTGAGGGGGGCTCTGTGTCGGGGCCAGCAGCACCCCAACACAGGCATGCTCCTCCCTTGGTCGCAGAGCTTTACAAGCCCAGGCTGGATGGGGCCCAAGCACAGGCTCTCCTGCCAGATTCCCGTCCGGAAATGCCCCGGGAGCAGCCTCGTCTGGGGTATTGCAGCACGTCTCTGCTTCCCAGCTCCGCAAAGGAAAAACAGCAGGAGAAATACTTAACCAGCCCTTTGCCGGTGCTCTGTGCTGCTGCCTGGACTGGGGGGGGTTGTGCAGCGGGGACTGGGGGACAGGGACAGACAGGGAGCACATCCCGTGCCATTGCTTTCCAAAGCCGAGCTGGGCGTGAAGCTGGACAGGGTCAGCCAGCACAGCCGCTCGTCAGAGGGGCTCGCTGGTGGCACAGTGCTGATAGCAGGGTGGGGATACAGGGCATGGGGTGGGGGCCATGGCACACGCTAATGGTTCCCAAGTCCTCTAACTTGACCCCTTGGCATCCATCTGCAGCCATCCCACCCGCCTGGCTGTCCTGGTGCCCCCCGGCTGCCCTCGCCTGGCCCCACTAAAGCAGCTTAACTCCACACGGCATCTCGGCGCGGGATAAGCCAGGCGGGAGGGAAAGTTGGCGAGGGACTGATCGGCTTCTGGGGCAGCTCCCGCCCCTCTGTAATCCTTGGCGGGGACGGGGGGTGAAGGGGGCCACAGTGGCTTTAGGGGCACCACGGGCTGGGGGTGCTTCTCCACACAGTGTGGGTTTGGGTGTTTGCAGGTTGGGTCGCAGTGAGGTCTGGACATCCTCTGCACTGGGGGCACGGGGAGGCAAAGCTGGCGCCTGCTCAGAGCCCCACAGAAGCTGGGACTTGCCCTCAGTGCCCTGTGGTGAGGGCGAGCAGCACCCAAGGGTGCTCCCTCCATCAACAGAGATGACCCGGTTCTCTCCCGACATCCCTGTGGAGGTGCCCAGGGTGGCACTGCCCAGTGGGAGGGCAGGGACGGGGACAATGGTGTGGTGTCCTTTCCCTGTGCCCCCCCAGGCTGCCTGGGGAGGGTGGCACGGCTGGGGGCTGGCAGCAATTTGTAGGGCTCGTCTCAATAACTGGCCACCAAGGACGATGAGCCGCCCACCGCCCCAGCCAAGTATTGTTTTTGGAACTCGCTGCTGCTTTTTTCGGCTCCTGTCTTACTTTTCTTTGACCTTCTTCCCTGATTTAAGACACATGCCCAGCCCTGCCCAGCTGCGCCGAATTAGCGGCTGCTGCTGCTGCTGCTGCAGAGGGAACCGGACGCTGCAGAGGGAACCGGACCACTCGGAGGGAACCAGACCCCGGGAGCAGTCGGTGGGGATGCATCCCCCGGGCAGGGCTGGGTTCCCCTGGCAGGATGAGTCCCCCAGTAAAGGATAGGTCCCCAGGGTCAGGATCAGTCCCTCCGCCAATGTTGGGTTCCCCATGGGTCAGGTGGCTTCTGCAGCAAGAGTGGGTCCCCTGTCCCTTGTGGGCTATGGGGGGGGGTCACAGCTGTGGTGGGGCTGAGGTTGGAGCGGGAGCTGTTGGTTCCTGGGGACAGTGGGGTCTGTGCTGGGGTGATGTGTCTGTGCTGGCAAATAATGGGGTCTGTGCTCTGGTCTGGGGGGACTTTCGGGGGAGGGGGCTGTGCTGGTGGTTGGTGCTGGTGGTTTTGGCATCTGAGCTGCGTTCGGGGGACGGTGGGGGCTGTGTCAGGCATCAGCAGGGTCTGTGTGGGAGTCACTGGTCCAGGTGACACCAGGGCCTGTGCTGGGGGCTGATGCAGGATGCTGGCAGGACTTGTGCTGGGGGTTAGGTTTTGTAGTGGCTGTGCAGGGGCTGGTTGGGGTTTAACGGGCTCTGTGCTGCACTTGGGGCTGAGCAGGAGCAGGGTCCTCCATGGGACCAGTCCCAGCTCAAGCCTGTTTCCGGGGCTGCTGTTCCCTCCGAGCAGGGTCACGTTGGGACAGGGCTGATGCAGCTGTGGAATGGCATCGCTGCCCTGGGATGAGTGGGGCCACTCACCCCGTCCCACTGCCCCATCCTCCCCCAGCTCCTGCCCACAGCCACCTCCTGGGACCAGTGCCTTCCCTTGATACCCTCCCTCCTGGGAGGGTAACCTAAACCCAGGCATGACCCTGGGAACTGGCACCAGCAGCTGCCCACATCCACCCCCCATGGCAGCAGGACTCGAGCACCGAGCTGGGTCCTTCCTCCTCCACATCATCGCCTGGCATGTGGGACCTCAAGGCCCAAATCCTGCCCTTGCTCCCACCCCGGCTGCTCCTGGGGATACTTGGCCCTCTCCCTGCCATTTTCCAAGCCATGCTGATCCCCAAGGGGAGGGCTCCTGACACCTCTCCCACCCCAGAGAGGGCTGTGCCCTGCTCCCCCCTGGTGAGGAAGCACTGATTTTTCCAAACTGGGGAAAAAAAAAGGGATGCGGTAAGGAGAGGCAGGGGAGGGGGATGCATTTTACTTATTTTCTTTTGGGGCTGGACTCATCCAGCAGCACTTGCCAAATGGAAAAAGGCAGTCAGAGCACGCCTTGCACACCGGGCTGGGCGCCAGCCGCCAAGCTGGCCGCAACTGGGGCAAACTGGGGGAGTTTCCTGCTGGTCCGGAGGGAACAGAGAAGTCCAAGGCAGCCACAGCCTGTGCGGGAGTACCCAGGGTGCTGGGAGTGCAGGAGACCTGGCCCTCCAGTGCTGCAGCCCGGCAGTGCTTGGTGCTGGCATGGCAGCTCCCGTGGGTGCCACGGCAGCTCCCAGGGGTGCCATGGCAGGGGGGATTCCTGCACCCGTTGGGAGCCGATCCTGGCACGCCTGGACAGGACGGCGTGAGGGTCTGGGTGCAGTGCCTGCTCCTCCGGGTCGCTGCCGGCTCTGGTGTGTCCCGGCCACTCCTGGCAGGCTCTCGGCTTGGGAGCGTTGCAGCCAGTGGGATTTATGGGGAGCTGCTGAGGGGGATCCCTGTCCCGGGCGGGTGGGCACCTCTGCCACAGCACTTCCTCCTGGTTGCCCTGGGATGCAGCCTGGCAGGGATATCCTCAGCGGGTCCCCTTGGGCTCCCCAGCCACCCTGGGATGAGTTTGGAGGATGGGGTTCGCCCAGGAGTGACCATCTGTTCCTCTGCTCCCCCAGGATGAGTTCCACCCCTTCATCGAGGCATTGCTCCCCCACGTCCGGGCCTTTGCCTACACCTGGTTCAACCTGCAGGCCCGCAAGCGCAAGTACTTCAAGAAGCACGAGAAGAGGATGACAAAGGACGAGGAGAGGGCGGTGAAGGACGAGCTGCTGAGTGAGAAGCCGGAGGTGAAACAGAAATGGGCCTCGCGCCTCTTGGCCAAGCTGCGCAAGGACATCCGGCCCGAGTGCCGCGAGGACTTCGTGCTCTCCATCACCGGCAAGAAGCCCTCGTGCTGCGTCCTCTCCAACCCCGACCAGAAGGGGAAGATGCGCCGCATCGACTGCCTGCGGCAGGCGGACAAGGTGTGGCGGCTGGACCTCGTCATGGTCATCCTCTTCAAAGGGATCCCACTGGAGAGCACCGACGGCGAGCGCCTGGTCAAGTCTGGCCAGTGCACCAACCCCATCCTCTGTGTCCAGCCCCACCACATCAGTGTCTCCGTCAAGGAGCTCGACCTCTACCTGGCTTACTTCGTCCGTGAGAGAGGTGGGTGCTCGTCCGTCTGTGGGGTGGATGTGGGATGCATCCCCACCAGAGCCAGCTCCCTGGGAGGATGGGGGGGTGTTTGGTCCAGTTTCCCCCCCTCCATCGTGATACCCATACCCTCCCCAGCTCTGGGACACTGCCTGGGGACATGTTTCCCATTGCAGACCTTGCCAAGAGGAGCCCCGTGCTCCTGCTCCCCTCCCTCCAAACTGCTGCCCCAGGGAGTGCCCACCCCTGCACCACGCAGCCCCTCTCCCCCCACCGGGATGGATCTTGTGCCAGGGAGGAGAGCAAGCAAACGATCCCTAAGGATGCTCTGGGCTCCAGGCACCCCCAAATTGGAGTGTTGGGGGTTTAACCTCACATCCCATGCCAGGGGCGGCTGCCTGTGCTGGCAGCGTGGTGGGGAGCGGGTGGGCGGTGTGGGCAGAGGAAGGGACAGCCTGTTCCTGGCACCTTCCCTGAGCTGGGAGCGGGCCAGCAGTGCCAGTTTGCCGTGGGCTGTGGTCCCAGCACTCCGCTCAGAGGGTAACTGAGGTGGGGACAGGAGTGGCCGAGGGGGGCTGGGAAGGGGGGCAGCGATAATGCCAGTGGGGGCAAACGCCATCTGCTCCTGCTGTGCAGTGAGGGGGTGCTGCTCCCCTGCCCCTCACCTACCCAGGGGTCCCATGGACCCACTGGGAGAACTGGGCTGGTTTCACTACAGTGAGGCAGCCGAGTCAAACCTGCTCTCAAAGCTTGATGGGTGAAAAGGGGGAAACTGAGGCACAGCAGGCAGCACAGACAGCACTTTCATAGGTCCCTATGATGATGATGGCATCATCATCCTCACCGCTGACTCCAGTCTCTTCCCCACGGTGGGAAGGGGAAGCTCCTTGCTGGGCTCAGCTCTTACCATATCCCAGCAGGTTTGCCATCCCCGGCTGGTGGCAGACACCCTCCCAGCAGCTGGGGTCCCCTACGGACCCTGACATTCCCCAGCACCCCCAGGTGGGTGGGGAGCCGAGGGAGATGCTGCATGATCCCTGTGGGTGAGGCCGGGGCTCAGTTTAACAGGGATGATGCAGAGCCCAGCAGTCTGTGACATGCAGCCCTGAGGAGCGGTTGAGGGGCTCCTGGCCACCCAGCAACTCCCTGCCCACACCCACAGCACTGGGGGATGCCCGCCCAGTGCCAAGAGCCTGTCCCCATCAAAACCCAAGCGAGGGGAGTGTGGGGCTGGCAGCTCCTTGTCCTGTGCTGGCTGGGGCCCAGGGACACCCAGGAGGGCACTGCAGTGCCCGCCATGCCAAAAAGGGGGTATGGGCAGCCAGGGACAGCTCTGCCCCTGCCTGGTCAGGGTGGGATACGCTGGGTGTCACTGGGGAAACTGAGACCCCACACACACCCCGGGGAGCCGCATGTCCCGGGCACGGTGCTGGGCAGGACCACCAAGGCAAAGCAGAGCCCAGCTTGCACTAGGGAAGACCTGGGGGCCAGATCCTGCCCCCGGGGCCCAGGTGGGACCCCGGGAAGGTGGGAGGCAGGGGTGATCAGCCGGGAGATGTGGGGTGGGGTGTGCAGGTCTGCAGTCGCACATGCGTGTGCAGCCAGGCCCTGCCTGCCCAGCCGCGCTGGTGCCAGCGCCGTACGCCCATGCCCACGCACAGGGCTCGCCGGCTCCAAGGCAGGATGGGGCCCAGCGGGGCCTGGCGCCGCTCAGCAGTGTGCTGGGAGCGGGGGATGCTGTGCTGGGGGGGGGCAGGCACTGACCAAGGGGAGCATTGGGTGCCCTGGACAGGATAGATGGGACAGCAGCTGCTGGGCAGGGTAGCGGGGTGTTTTGTACTGAGCTGGGACATGGCCATGCTGGCCTGAACTGGGATGGGGTACCGGGCTTAACTGGGGTGCTGCATGCCATGCTAGGGGCACACCATACTGGCTGAGATGGGGGTGCTGCCTACTGGGCTGGACTGGGGGCACTCTGCACTGGTGTGGCTGGAGGTGCAGTGTCAGACTGGGCTGGGGGTACCCTGTACTGGGCTGGATTGGGAACACCCCTGCGCTGGACTGGGAGCCCTGGGGTGGGTGGGTAGCATGCTGACGGTGGGGATCAGTACCCCCCCCCAGCCGCAGCAGTGGGGACCTGTACCCCATGGGGTGCTGCATCGGGGTGCCGGTGCCAGCAGGACCTCTGGCCAGCAGCGGGTATCCCAGGGGAGGTGCTGCCCCTCTGCCACCCCCCACACCCCCCCTCCAGCGGCGACCTTGACCCCAGCGTCTGGGTCCCCAGCAGCCGCAGTCACCTGACTGTCTAATTGGGAACACAGGGCTGTAAATACTCTCTGATAAGGCCTGGCAGCCTCTCACTTTCCCTGTTAAGGTCGCCCTGTGCCCCAGTTAAGGGGGACCAGGATGGGCCAGTGGCACCAGCAGCGCCAGGGGTGGCACCCCTCAGGGTGCTGAAGGGTGCTGGGTGCTGCAGCAAGGCGGGTGCTCAGCATTGCCCCAGCCCTGCTCAGCAGCAGGCATTTGCTCTGGGGCTGTGGCTAGCAAGGGGTTACCCTGCCTCATGTGTCGGCAGGGAAACTGAGGCAAGGAGGGACGCTGGGGCAGTGGCACCCTGCACCGTATGGGAGGCTGGGTGACACTGTGGGTGGCCTCCTGTCCTCGCTGGCCTCCTCCCTGCCCAGAGCACTGCCAGCTTGCTCCCGCTTGCTTTTCACCCTCTGCAGGTCTCACCCTGCAGCCAGGCCCCTCTTTGGAGCTGGGGGGTCAGCAGGAGGAGGCTGAGGGGAATCTCGCCTGCGTAGGGCCCCCCTGGCCAGGCAGCTCTGGCTCCCCGCGGCCCCCCATTATCAGGCCAGAGCACGTGGGCTCTCTGCTCCCCCGCCTACGTCCAGCCGGTTTTGCTGGTGTCAGCACAATTTCCCAGCCGCTGCTCTGGCAACGCCAGGGAGGGGAGGCGGCGGAGGAGCCCCTGAGCCCTGCGCTCCCTCCCCAGGTTCGGGGGCAGCCTGGGGGGTGCTGAGCTCCTGGACCCTCCCCAGAGCAATGCCAAGGGCCAGTTCTGCCTCTTGGATCCTTTGTGCCCCAACATCCCTCTGCCTGGAAGATCCCCCCAGCTTTCCATCCCCCCCACCCAGTGCACATGGGGAAACTGAGGCATGAGCAATGCCAGGCTGGTGGGGAGGCCTCATCCCAGCCCCGTTGGCCCCAGGGAAATGCTGGACTCCTGGGTCAGTGCCCCAGCACTCAGCACCACAGCACCAGCCCCTGGTGCACCTGCAGCCCCCGGTAGCCTTTGGGCTGGGCGCGCTGCCGGCTGGGTGCAGGATGGGTGCAGAACGGGTGCAGTGCTGGGAGCAGGACTGGGTGCTGGATGCGAGCAGGGCTGGGTGCAGGGCTGGGCTGTGCACACCGCAGTGGGGGAGGGGATGGCGCTGCAGCCCAGAGCTGGGTGTGCGGAGAGGGGGGGGAAGCTGGGGAGGGGGGGGAGCTCGGAGGTCGCTGGTGAAAGTCAAAAGCATTGCAGTAAAATGGTAATCAATCTCCCCAGTCGATGGTGCCAGGACCTTCGAAGCATTACAGAGAGATTCCTCCCAGCAGCTCCCAACCGTAGCAGCCAGACTAGGGGGGACGGTGTCCCCCTCCATGCACCACACCTCTGTGGGCCCCCCTCCCTGCGCTGCCACCCTTGTTCCTTCACCCGTGCATCTCCATCCCTGTGTCCCCATCCCTATATCCCTGGATCCCCATCCTGGTACCCCCTATCCCTCCATCTCCATCCCAGCAACCCCTATCCCTGGAACCTCATCCCCATGGCCCTGACCCTGGGCTGCTACCCGGGTCCCTCATACCTCTGGACCCTCATCCCTCTGGACACCTCTCCTTATGCCTCCATCCCTGCATATCCATCCCAGTCCCCTCCATTCCTGGACCACATCCTGACTGGGATCCAGGAACCAGGGTGGGGGGGAAGGCAGGAGGGGGACAGTGCTGGCCCTTCACTCCCTTTGGGGTGCTCTGGGGCTGGCAGGGACCCTGCAGCCGATGTGCTCAGTGAGATGGGGAGGTGGGGGCAAGGCTCAGCCCTGCAGTGAGCTTCCCCGGGCAGTGCCTGCGGCCGAGCCCAGCTGTGCCCCCCCCCGCCCCAGCAAGGGTTGTGTGGGGTGGGAGCAGATGGGCGCCCAGGGCAGTGAGCAGGCGGCAGGGCCCCAGGGTGACATCCTGCTCCTGGCACCCCCAGCGTGCCGCCGGGTGCAACTGGCCGTGCTGCTGGCAGCAGAGAGCACCCGAAGCGGGAGGCAGGGACCTCCGGGCTGTGCCAGCATCTGCGTCTCCCACTGCCTGGCAGCCCCTTATCTCCCCTCACCAGCCTCGCCGCTGGCTGCGGCGTTGAGGCAGATGGCACCAATCTGCCGGGGGAGCCCGTGCCAGGGCTCTTGTCCTGAGCGCGCCCGGCGCCCGTGCCAGGCCGGCCGTGCCAAACGTCTGTGCAGTCCCTCCAGATGGAGGAGCAGGCATTTCCCCGGGCAGCGCTGCTCCTCCAGCCCCCCCCCAGCAAATATTTATCGGCGGGGTCGAGAGGAGATTGATGGCTTGCACAATATTTGGGCTCTGCCATCCGTAGAGCTGGGCAGGAGGGATGGAGAACCACCCCCCTACACACCCCCCCAGCACACAGATAAACACGTGCAAACCCTCCTCCTGCTCTAAGATAGCTCTCTGCTCCCAGCCAAGCAGCCAGGGAGGTGGGGGG
>VZTU01020695.1:146-40433 GCA_013400835.1 Zapornia atra | reverse complement strand
TGCTGTTCATCTTCAAATCTCAGATTAGTCCATAGTTTGAAATACTGTCCACCCAAGTTCTCAACCAGGCCCATATTATGAGAGCTGCCTCAGAGTCACTTGTTTGGAGGAGTCTCCTTAATTCTTTTTTTGGCCCTTTTTTGCCTCACTGCTACAGAGAGCAGAAAACTTTACAGTTTGCTAGAATCCTTTACTCTCTTATTTTGTCTCTTATAGCTGAATTTTCCATGAAATACTGGTCATAGTTTCCCCAGCCAATACCTTTTTGTGTCATCATGTCGAAAGCCTTTAAAAACACTTAAGCACTGGTATTGCTGCAGCATACCACTGTGCTACCATGCTCTTCAGCTCTGAATCTTAAACTTGTAAATAAATAAAAAATAAGCGCATTCTGTCACTCTGTAGCCAGTGGTAACCAGGGCACTGAATGAGTCTGTTATGCTCAAATTGAAAGCATGAGCACGTTAGATACTGCACCTGGTACCTACACTAGGATAAAAAGCCCTATCTCAGAAAGTGGCATTATTTCTAGAGCTTGATAAACTGGTGGCTCAAATGGGCAATGAAGTCTTTTCAATTTTCAGATAACTCTTCCTAAGTTGTTTGAAATGTGTTCTAAGAAAACAGCACTAAGTGAAAATCAGTATTTTAGAAGACAGTTTTTTTCTGGAATAAACTTTCATCACATCAGAAATATGTCACATTCTATTTCTTCTTTTGTTCTTGTAGCACAATTGAGAAAATAATAGAAGAGGAGAGAAAAGGAGAATGAGTGTCTGTGATCGTACTGCAAGATAATTCTAGGTCAAAAACCAGCTAAATAACCGTGAAAAGTATTTGGGGGTTGGGAAAAATGTTTTACTACATACTACTGATTGCCAGAACTATGCAGGCATAAAGTACTGAAATACCCACCCTCAATATTATTTTGATAAAGTAAGAAAAAAGTAAGAAAAACTCATATAGTGTTTGGACAATAGCTAACATAGAACTACCTGAAGCAGTTCCTTTGGATGTAAGCTGCAGTCAGTTAATTTTGGGAAGAACTTGCTGATGTATTAGCACTACAGCAGAGATAATTTGGGCACAGTATTAATCAAAACAGAGCAGGCACTACTAGTTAGATATAAAACTATGAGTTTTCCTGTGCACTTGTGAGGTGCTAATGGAGTTTTATTTGACCCTGCCCACCACTCAACCTGTGCGTGCTCTAATACAGCTCATAAAAAGGGCATTTCATGTGATTTTTTTAAACCATTGCCTATTTAAGTACACCTCCTAGTATGTTACTGTAACCCATATTTAAGGTGAAAGAACCCTTTCCCTACGGAGGGCAAACTGGGTAGGTAAGATTTGCCTGAGATGCCCTTGAAATTACCCAAGCCCTGCAACTTTTATATTCTCTCAATCTTAAGTGATTATCCATTTTTAACTAGCAGTATCTGCTAACACGAGTGTTTAAAACCTGTGCTGTTACTTGTACCCATGCAAAGGGGAGAGGAGGATGGAATCAGTCCATGAAAAAGCAGTCTGTCTAAGAATCACCTCTCATTAAGTCTCTTCTGCAACTGCTAGGTTTCATCAGAAATAGAAGAATAAGAGAATAGTTTTCTTTTCCGGTGAGGTATAGGGTATTTATGTTCTCTCTGAAAAATTAATGAATAGGAGAAAGAATTGCCTCGGGCGTCTGTTTCGAGGTGTTTATTTTGCTAATTTTCCATAGTTTCTTCAGTTAGAATGATCAGCAGGAATGGGTGAGTACTTTGTTAGTTTTGAGGGCTCCAGTAACTGATTTTTCTTTTCCTTCTGTTATCATTTTTTTATTTTGAGACTTCCCAACTACTTCACTCTATCCATTCTGGATACTGCCTCTTCTTTCTTCCCTCCACTTAATTTTGAATAAATCAAGCGTATGAAATTTTCCTTATGAAGAAACTCGAATCCATTAGAATCCATTAAAATTAAACCTCTTTTTGTCAGGATTTAGTAACCTCCTCCTTGAGCAAAGACCTAAGACTAGTTTGAGCATGCACTTTTCTCAGGATGGAACACAATTTATTTACTAAAGTTGAGTATTTCATGTTGACAGTTTTCAAATTATTTCATCAGACATTTTCATTTAATATTTCTTAATCCTTTCACCTGAAGTCAGATCTTTTGGAACTTAGGCTTTCTCTATCAATATGTAAGCGTAATAGGCATTAATACTTCTAATATTTTTCTAATATCAGTCCAAAATGAGAAGAAAGGATATAATGTAATTAATCTCCACAGCTTGCTGTAAAACAGAGTCTTTTTTTTCTCTTTGTCTTTTTTTTTTCTTTTTTTTTGTAAATTGTCAATTAAAATCTTCACTTGCCACTTTACAAAGCCATGATTGTTAGTGTACCAACATATGCAGATGGTAATTGCTTTTTCATTTGCTGGCTGTACATCAACAAAAGTTAAGATTGTTACACTCTGTTAGCACAAAGCTTTTTAATATGTCAGCAGTTTTAAGTCTAAAAAGAAAAAGAAAATAGAATTTAAATGTAGGTCGGTGTATTTTATTTTTTGCCAGAGAAAAGTAGCTGCAAATTTGTTACTCATTTCTGGTACATAACAGTTTTAATATCCAAATAAGTTCCCTTGTTAAAACCCAGCTATTTTATGCATAATATAAAACATTTGAAAATTTAAAGGTAAATATAATATACATGTAACTAGTAATATTAATAATTCAAATTGAAATTTAGTTTTCATTTGGTTTTGTTTGTACTTAACTGTTGAATTATTATTGAAAATTATGAGCATTTCATTCAAAAATATCAGAGGAGACTGGTTCATAAAGTCAGATTACATTGCCATTGGATGTTATGTAGGGCAAAAGCATAACTGGATTCAAAAAGGAAAATTCATAGAAGTCATAAAAGTAGGTGTTAAAAACAATGTTCTCAATAGTACTAAATGAATGACTGACGGATTCTTCAAGAGTATTCTAAAAGGGTACTCAACAACTGAGCTTTTTACTAAACATTTTCTAGTAGGACCTGTCAGAGGATAGTTGGGATAGCTAGAGGGATATTGTGGCTGTGCCCACATTATTTCATGGTGTGGGACAGTAGAAGAGGATCAGCAGACTGTGTTGCCTAAATATAACCTGTGCATGTTATCAGGGATTTATGTCTGACTAGAATTAGTCTGCTCCCCAGTACAAAATACTCTTTGAAACCTGAGGTTAAGTGTGTCTGAAGAAACACTCTCCCTCGTTCCTATTCCTCCTTATTCTCCTCCTGCTCTTTTCCAGGTGATGACATGATACTTCCTGCCTAAACTGAGTCCAAAACGGTCACTGATGTAAACAAAGACACTGCACAGGAAAACGGTAGGCTTAATCCTGCAGCTGCAGCAGCCACTGTATGAGGACATTCCAAAGGCCATCTCAGACTGTTTTTTACTTTCACACCTTTTTTTGCAGTCTTTGTGACTGCAACCACTTAGCTCCAGGTCGGCTGGAAGGTTTAGGTCTGATAAACAAATATGGACTGATGGCCCACCACTGCACTGCAATGCTGTACAACAGTGGCTCCAAAATTTGTGGATGGGAAAGGTTAAAATAGAAACCATGTGCTGTTGGCTGGTGTCCTAATGCTATCATGTTTATGTCAAACTTTGGAAACACAAATCCATATTCAAGACAGTGACAGTTGCATAATGCAACCTCACAAACTTTCATTCTCCCTGGGAATGGCTTATGGTTTAGTATGGGTAAGTCCACCAAGAGCTTTTCCTTTGTGGAGAGCAAGTGGGTGACATAGATTAAAAATATTCAGACTTTGTGCTCTGGTCCCCTAAATGAGGTAGGAGTGGCTAATGGATGCCCCATTTCTCTCTGGTGCCTTCACCTGACTGCAACTTCTTTGTAAACCATGTAAACCACTCCTGTGACACGCAACCTTCCAATATACCAAGGAGATGGATTTGTGAACATCTTACCTCCTATCCCTGTTTTTCACATTACTGACCACAGACGGTAATGTATGATGTTGGGGTACCTGCCTGCAAAGTAGGGTGCTGTGGTGGTTTTGGCCCTAACCAAAGGCCAAATACCCACCAAGCCGCTCGCTCACTCCCCACTTCAGCCGAAAAGGGGAGAAAATAGATATTGGGAGGGTTAGGACTTGAGATAAGGACAGAGGGATCACTCTCCAATTAGTGCAATGGGCAAAACAGACGCAGCACAGAATAAAGGAAAGTGATTTATTACTACTTACTACAACTAATACACCTAGTGAACCAGAACGAGACGAGAAGCGGCCAGACCTTAAAGCACCTTCCCCCCACCCCTCCCTTCTTAGCAAACTTAAAACTCATCAAGATTTTACTCCCTTCTTCCCCCCCCCACCATGGCACGGGGAGGGGCAGGGAATGGGCAGTGGGGTTCCAGTGATCCCTCACAANGGGAGTCATCTCCTCACCACAGGCCTCTCAGCAGGACTCTCCCCTCCATAGGGTTCTGACATCTGGGTCCACACCCCGCGGCCTGGTCCCCCGCAAAGTCACAAGTCCCTTGGCAAACCTGCTGAGGCGTGGATCAATCTTCACAGGGCATAGTTGTCTCTGCTCCCTGTCCTCATCCATGGGCTTCGGGGGGACACCCGTTTCACCATGGTCTCCACCACGAGCTGCAGGAGAAACTTTCTCTTCACATTCTTCATCGCCCTGCTCCTGCGGGCCTGGCCTTGGCGTCTGTGCAGCTTGTTACATCTTCTCACTCCCGCTCCGGTGGCAAAGTGCGCCTGCCAGCAGTTTTTTGTCTCCTATATGTGATTCACAGAGGTGCTATAACCAGCTCTGATAGGCTTAGTCTCAAATTTTTCCTTGACTGGACCAACGTTTTCAAAATATGGGGCTTGCAGAAAGCTATAACTGCAGCTTACAAAAGCCACTGAAGCAGCACAGTTACATCAAACTGCAACAGGCACATAAGTGTCCTTGTCCCACGGGGTCATGAGGCAGCATCCTGACAATGAGCAAAACCTGATTTAACTGCACTCTAGTATAAAAAAGAAATCCTGGTTACATACAGATATTTTAGTAGAGAGTAAAGGGACCTCTGCACAGCCATAACATTTAGCATTTTCTTCAAGTAAACTTTTGATACAGTGCCCTCTGCAAATGTCTCTAAAGTACAATGCAGTGCTGCAGAGGCAGATAAGCTAATTCTGACAAAAGTTCACTCAGGTTTCAGAGGTAGTATCACTTTTACACAAAGCTCTGCTTGAAATAATAGTTCTTATGTATATTAGAAGACACTAGCAAACTGGCAAATCAAGGTCTTCTCTCTTACATTTTGGGTAGTAAAACTTAGATGAGATCTAATATGTTACCAATACTTTGAACAATTTTAGATGAAATTGTAACTCCATGAAGAAAAATTGCATTTTTGCTTTTCCTTTCTTAGAAATAGAATTATTATCTTCTAAACAATTATTTTCTAAATACTTTCTATAATAGATAGCTTCCTAAACTTTTTTTTCTGATAGCAATTTTATTTGTAATGTAATTACTGATGAAAAGAGAAAATATTATTTCGTTCATATTTTAATTGTGGTCTATGCTGATCTCCACCTGGGCTTTGGAATGAAACATTTTTGGGTTTTTGCATGATGAAAAATGTAGATTTTTAAGAACAGATAAAAACCTGTAGATTTTTCAAAAGAAATATTTGTTCCCTGAAGTTTAATGCAAAATTCCAGAATGAACTGGAGAATTTAGAGACACAGTGTTCAAATATCGTCTTCCAGTCTGCCCAAAAGAAAGGCAATGAAATATATTTTTTTTTCACACTGAGGCAAAAGTATTTTTTTCATTCTCTTTGAATAAGAGTGTTTTCATTTTAGCTGGCATTTCTAGCAGTTGTAGCATCATCTCAAGTTTTTTAGGAGACATGCTGTGTTGTTGAAATCAATGTAAAAAAATTGATAACTTAGAAGTTGTGTTCTACATCATATTAATTCCTCGATGATTTTAGTTTACATTTGCCTTCATCTCCTATGTCCAACATGTTCCAAATCAAGATTTTTAAAATAATAATTATTTAAAGGAATTATAAGTAGAAATGCAAGTAAATTTAAAATTATTTCCTTTTGGACACCTAAAGGGAAATTAATTCCTGTGAAGAGCATCAGCACAAGACTTAGGCACTACTTCACACAAAGTTTAAGCAGTTGTGGGAGTAATACAGACATCTTGAGCTGTACCTCTACATGGAAAAGAAGTGCATTCTTATAGAATTAGGGTTTGAATATTAAAGACCTTTTAAGATCCTATGGAAAAAGTAATTTATATAGGACATAAAATGGACTTAGCTGGTCTCCTTTGAATGTTGATTAAAAAATATTCAGATACATTTAATTTTGTTTTTACTTTGTGTGTCATTCTGGTAATATAAATTTTGCCCAAATTCCTGGCAATATATTAATGTGAAATAAAACAGTTTTGCAACACCCTATGCATTTTTTCTTTGTACGTACATACATATATATGTGTGTGTGTGTGTGTGTGTATAAATACCCAGTCTTAGCATACTTTTCTATAGAAGCAAGCTTTACAGTCTTGCTTTCTGAGAGCATAACAGCTTGTCTCCATCAGATTGACTTGAACTGGATTTAATAAAAGCACAGAAGTCTAAAAGATAATTACATTCTTGGAAGTATGATGAAGTAAAGGGATAAGTAGGGGGAAAGGACCCAGCAAGAAGGTCCCCATGTGAGCTTTCACCATATTAGAGATGGAACAATCCAAGTGGAAGAAAATCATTCACTCAGCCTCAAGTGAAGCTCTGTAAAACTCTGAGACACTCTTAGCCATTAAAAAAAAAATCAATTATGAGATATAAAAATGTAAAAATAATTAACTTTGATGGGCTTTTTAGTTTTTCATTAGCAACAACATGATGAAGAGGGGGACATGACAGTTTAGTAATTGAGCAGGTAGCTTTAGTATGTTTTAGCAAAACCACATTTGAGAGGCAATCAGGCTAAGTAATTGAAATAGAAACTCTAGGCATGCCATCTCTTTCAGAGCTAAGTATATAAAATCTAATTTTTATGTTGAATTCAGCCTTTTTTGTTCTATTTTCTCTTTTTTTTTCTATTCTTTTTCTCTTTCTATTAATGAATACTCAGAGATTAACTGTCAAAGCTTAAATAAGAAAAAAAAAAGACTCACAGCTGATTATTTTATAAACATTGATTAGACCTGTGAGAATGCCAGTGCTATTAGCGATGTAACAAAGCAAGTTTATTTCCTATTGACATAATTTCCTACTAAGAAAAAATTGCAGTATATCCTATTCTTTCTACATTCTGAGGTACAGATTTGCGCTAGCAGTTAATACTTGACAGTGCAGTGATATGATACAGTATTATATCACTGAAGCTATTCAAAATTATAGCCTCTTATGTAGATTTCTATAGATGTTTGTAGATCCTCATTATTGTTCTACAGATTTTCTGCAAAGGGTTTTTTATTGACATGAAAGTCCAGGCAAGGCCTTAAAAGTTTTGGGTATGACTATGATTCACTATGAGTTTAAATGTCAGGCTATGTATGTAGTCCTGCAACCATCTAATGCTTCATATTTGTTCAATTTGTAATTGAGTAGGAGTTTTCAATCCTTTTCTATCAAAATCCTAATTAAGTTGATGTTCTTATGTGTTCAGGCTATTTTTTTCCCAATTAACCAAGCTTGTTTTGAACTTCAGTGCTGTATTCTAATATATATAAACCAAAAATCTTTCCAAGTGCGATAAAAATATGCCATCTTCCAGATCATTAGGTAGGGGAAAGTGATGTATCAATACATCTAGAACAAATCATATTAGAACCCTATTTGATGGCATCCTCCATTTTTACAGTGAACTACAAAGGACTGTTCTCTAAACATACCTTTCCAATTAATTTAGGGTCTACTTGGCAACAATACACTTACATTGGTCTAACCAGATAAATTTCTAACTAATCTGTGCTATTTTCTTCTAGTTTACAAATAAATGTCTGATTCTTTTAAACCAAAATATTTCTGTGAATTTAAATTATTCCTCAAAAGATTATTCCCCTATTTTCAGCTACTTAAAAGCTAGCATTATGTGCTCCTGTTCTATATGTTTTCATAGCTTTCTGCATTGTCCTCAGTGGCTTTAAGATTTCATCAACCACTTCAGTGACTACCAGGTCTAGCCATATGTGTGACACATCTGACTTGTCTGTGTCCTTTTCTCACTCAGGGCTGCAATTGATGGCAACTCCACTAGCTGTAGGTCAGTAGCTGACCTTTTTAGTGAAGACTGAATCAGAAGGCATCAGGCATTCAGCTTTTTTTTGATTATCTGTTATTTTCCATAACAATGATGGATGTATTGATCCATATCGTTTTAATACTGTTTGGTTGTTCTTGATCCCTTATTGTTGCATACCATTGTGAGCATTGGATTTTATTATTTTACTTTTACATACATATTGCTATAAGATTTTTTTTGGCTTTTGGTTGTCCAGTTAAAAATGGTGAATAATTAATTCTGATAAATTCCTCTATGGACCATTCTATTGTCTGCTTTTCCTAATATATGTTAAAATGATTAAAATCCCCCATTATGACTGAAACCTTTTCTCTGTATCTATTACATTCTTATGAACACCCTCATCTGCCTGAACATTCTTGGTATCAAGTAGATCACAGATCCACAGATCACTGCAATAATAACAGGTGCTCATGGGTAGGCGCAGTCCCAAGCACAAATACAGGCTGGGTGGAAAATTAATTGAGAGTAGCCCTGAGGAGTTTTGCAATGCAGAAAGCCAAGTGTATCCTGAGCTGCACCAAAACCAGCATGACCCGCAGGTCAAGAGAGGTGATTCTGCCCCTCTGTTCTGGTAAGAGCTCATCTGGAGTATTGTGTCCAGCTCTGAGGTCCCTGGTACAAGAAGGACATGGAGCTGTTGGAGTGAGTCCAGAGGAGGGCCCCAAAGATGATCAGAGGGCTGGAGCACCTCTTCTTTGAAGAAAGGCTGAGAGAATTGGGCTTGTTCAGCCTGGAGAAGAGAAGGCTCAGAGGAGACCTTATAGCATCCTTCCAGTACCTGATCAGGGCCCTACAGGAAAGGTGGAGAGGAGCTGGTTACAAGGACATAGAGTGACAGGACAAATGGGTAATGGCTTTAACCTGGAAGCAGGTAGATTTAGACGAGATTTTAGGAAGAAAGTCTTCACTATAAGGGTAGTGAGGTACTGGGAATGATTGCCCAGAGAAGCTGTAGCTGCCCCCTCCCTTGAACACAGGCAGTTAAGAAAGACTTTATAGAGGGCAACTTCTGCTCCCTATTGCTAGTTGACCAAATTTGTCAACAGCATAAATAGCCATGATGCTGCTCAGTTTAGCATAGATTCAGTGAAACCTGTCAGCCATCTCACAGTGGGCAGACTGAACATTTGTACCAGGGTATTGTTGAGGAAGAAATATGAAGAGGACCTTCAGGGTTTGGGGCAAAGCACATGACTAATTGCATCCTGAGACAAAAAAAAAGCAGGATTGATTCATTGTGTTACAGAACACTATTCCCTAATGCATAGCCAGCTAGTTCAAGCTGCTTGGGTCAGTGAACCTGAGACTGAAATCAGGTGTACCCATGACATATGAATTAAAATCAGACCATATGTGTATCCATATGTCTGTCTCTATGTTCCCCACCAAACTATATATTTTATGTTTTCCTCTTCTAGGCCTTGTACAGCAACTGCTCATTTATTTTAGACACATGCTTCCACTTAATCCATTTATGGGCTAAACTAGTGTGCTGAGAGACACCATAAATGAGAAATTGTATTCAGTAAGTCATTTAAATAGTTGTTTTAAATGTATTTTCAAAAACTTCAGTTGGAAACAGTAGCCAACCTGCAGCAGTATTTACACTTTCTTTGATGCTTATTTAATTGAGTCCTAGATAACATCTGTTTCTTTGTATTCTTTTTTTCTCATGTCTTTTCTGACTCCTCATTGCTCTTACCGCTTTCCTCTTTCCCTTCCCTTGAAATTCAGCATATATCTCCCTTTTATATATTGATTTTCGTATTTACACCCACACATTTCTTTTTCCCCCATGTCTTCTTTTATGAAACTGTGATGGGAAGGTAATTTATTGAATTTGTATGAAAAATCTATTCAAAGAAGGGTAAAATGGAAGAAGCCATCAAACACCTTCCGGCACATCTTTCTCTGACATGATGAGATTGTAAAGATTTTTTTCTTACTTTTAAATTGTCTATGAAATTCTATGTTTAATGTTATTTATTCACTCACCCTTCTATGTAGGGTAACTAAAGAAAGTGTAAATTCATTACTGGCAAACATGGGAGTTGCTGAGGCACTATATAGCCTTTCATGGCCTGTATTAATCTATTAAATGAGCATTTAGTATATTATCAGTATTTCTGTGTGTATTGGGGAATGGAGCCTAGAGTGAAGGAGTCTGGGGAAGGAGGAGGGGTGTGTTTTCCTTAAGTGTGCATACGTTTACTTCTTTTTTTGTTGTTGGTTTTGTTTCCCAATTCCTTAAGGAGTAATTAGATATTTATGTTAAACAATGGGAGATTAATTTCCCTAAGTCAAGTCTGTTTTGACTGTGACAGTAGCCATTAAGAAATCTTCCTGTCTTTATCTTGATCCATGAGTTTTCTCATTCTTGTTCTTCCTCAGGTTCTTCCCCATCCTGGGGAGGCATGTGTGTGGGTGAGGGGCTGTGTGGGTGCATGGCTGCCAGCTGGGGCTGACTCACTATATAATGCAATGAATGTTTTAACACTCCCAGAAATGTCAAGCAAAATGATAACATAAAGTGAGTACTGAGCACCCCTGTTTTCATGTCCTATGCCATGAAAAGCGGTGGGGTTTGTGTTTTTTTTTTAAAATAAGTTTCTTAGTTGCACATAAGCACTATTATCTAGAAAATGAAAATATGCTCTGCATTTCTTAGCTAATGTTTTCTGCACATATAGTTACATTGTGTACATTTTTGATAAGATGCTGTCTAGTTTCATGGGAGCATTTGGAGGAAATAAAGAATGATCTGATGAAATATTCATTGCCACTGAATACCTTTGCTTTGGTCGTCTGTATCTCAATTAGCACATTATGTGGGAGATGATTTAAGATACACTTTTGTGCAGTAAGTAATTATAAATGATTAAAGTGGATGAGAGCACAATTCATAAGGGTCACACAGCGCTGGCAGAAACAATTGCCAACTTCTTGTGAGATACTCTTTTTTCAAGCTGTCTCATTAAGGTTTTTCTGCCTTCCAACACTTCCCTTAGTTTATAATAAACAGTGGTGAACCGATGTATCCAAATTCTCTGGGCCTGAATATACCTTCAATTATTGAAAGATGGCAGTAAAGGTCAAAACTGGCAATTTTCAAGCATTTTATAAAATTATGTGTCCAACCTTTCTTTAAAGTGACCTGGGAATTGTGGCTGGCAGCATATTTTATCAAATGACAATGAAATATATGGCCATAGATTGCCTCAGCAGATTTGAAATTCCAGGACATAAGGGACATTGCTCTTTTATGGAGTGCTGAAATCAAGCATTTCATGTGGTCAACAGTTATTGCACTGTAACAGGTACTACAGAGAGTTTTAGGGTATCTCTCTTTCCTAGAACAGATTTACAGTTTCCAAATATTTCCTAAACTTGGGCTTTAAAATCTATGGGTGTTGCTACAGAGGTTAAGACCGGAGTTGTTCTTCAAGAAGAAGCACTGTTTAAGAAGAAAATATCAACAGGCCCTTTTCTTCTCATGCAACTTGATATTTTCTTCGCCTTTCACACAAAGGAAGAAGTGGTGCCTATTGTGATCATATTAAGGAAGAAGTAATCCCTAAAAAATGAGAAGAAGTAGAGGATCCAGGAAATTGTCTATATTAACTGCCCTGAGTTTTCCTATTGAATCCATGACACTTACTAAGACTTTTTCTTATAACAATGTCTTAATTCTTTCTAAAAATAAGGAAAAAATATTCTCCATGTTCAATGATCATAAGGAAACAAAGTGCCTTTTTCTTCCTGGGAGGATTGTCTAGATTAGGGGGAAGGATAAAATAAACCTCTCATTGTTTATCAGACCTCTTTTCATCATCAAAGCAGGAATCAGAAATGTAGCATATCTCATTAAAATAGAAATGTCAAGGCTAAGATGAGTTCTGAAGGACAGCAAAAGGTAAAGATCCCTCTTAAATACCATGGCACTGGTAGTTCATTAAATTGGGACTAGAATTGTTAACTAAGTTGTCAACCAGTGCTGAGAAGGAATTATACTGAAACAGCACTTTGATATACTCAGTGGGTGCAAAGATTTAAATACCATCTTTTTGTACCTAATGTGATATTGAACAAAATGTCTCATAATGTCAGTCGGTAGAGGACGTGCTGTTGAGAAATTTTTCAGGAAGCAAGTAGAGAGAAACATTTATTGTTCTTGTACTACAGAAGAAACCTGTTTAGATGGTCTTTAAGGAGATATAATAAGAAAATGTGGTGAAATATTAATCAAGGAATCATCAACTTCTCTTATATTAGGGGATTATGCAAATTATAGGATTCCAGTCTTAGAATTAGGAATTAATTCTCTGTCATTGTATTCCTCTGCAATTGCTTTTTCTGTGTTTTAGTTTCTTACATGTATATATAATGGTAACAATAGCACAACTGATTACATAAGATATTTCTGTGCTAATGATGTCTGTGATTTCAAAGGATATTTTTTCCATCATTAATTGCAATGATAAATATTTTTTATAAAATAAAATTTCCAGATGAAAACTTTTTGGAGCTAATTAAAATGTGGCATTTTAGTATGTTCTTCCTGGTTTGGTTTTATTTGATCATTTTATAAAAAGAATTAATAACAGCCCATTGATCTGTTAAGCATCACAGTTAAAAGTAATAAAACACCTAATGTTTTGAAACCATTTCTTTCTGCTAAATAGATTGCAACAAACCTTGAACAATTTTGGCACATGAAAAGAAATTGTTAGCAATATTTGGTACTGATTTAATGAAATAGTCTCGGGCTCACTGACAACACTTCCCTCTGGAATAAAACCGAAAGTTAGAGAGTAGATTATGAAGCATTCAGATCTTAGGCTAACAGAAGCATATAAACACTTATCCCAGGCAGTAAAGAAAAAGAAACTGAAAAAAAAGTGTGGGAATGATTTAAATGAGGAAAGAAAAAGTGCATCTGGAGAAAGAAGCAAGTCACAGGAAAAAAAAGTCAAGAGAAAGTAATTGAAAAATGATAAAGTGAGGATGAAAAGACCTAATGTCTTCTCCTTTATATCACACAAGCTGGGAGTTTGAGGAACTCCTCAGTTAGTGAACAGAGTAGCAAGCTGGGCATAGCTGGAGTGAAATGTTCAATGAAATGAGGGAAGTTACTGTCCTGAAGCAAGCAGGAACATCTTGGAAATTTAGAATCACTAGGCAGGAAGGTACCTCTGGAGATTATCCAACCCAATCTCCTGGCTCAGATCAGGGTCAGCCACAATAGGTTCCTTAGGTGGTGACCAGCTGGGTTTTGACTATCTGCAAGGACAGAGACTCCACAGCTGTGGGGAACTTGTTCCAGGGTGTAAATTTAAATGGGATCTCCTGTACTTCAGTTTGTTCCCCACTGATAATTGTCGGGGAAGACAGCAGGCCCGTTAGCAGCCTAGCTCTCTTCTCCCAAGATTTAGGCCCTGACAATATTCTTCTGTTCCCATGAGAGAGGAAAAGTTACTCATGCTGAGAGGATCTTAATAATCACATTCTCAAAACACAGCGACCTTGTTGATAGGGGTACAGGCTGCCCTAAACCAAGAAGCAGTTATGGGAAGGTATTTGGTAGTAACGGAACATGTTAGGAACCAACCATAACAAAAGGTTCAAAACAGCAGGTGTGTGGATACTTTTAGGCATTAAAGGTAAACTAACAATATTTTGCTATAAGATAGGTTTATCAGAACTCGTTATAATTACTAACCAATCAATATGGTGTGAACAGTGTGTGTAAACAATTAGCAGTTTTTTAGCTTGCCACGTTTGCAGTAATAAAGGTATAGAATCTGTGTGATTTCACCTAATAAAATGGGTTCACCTAAAATTCATATCGAATTGCATGTTGCTCTCTGCTGGTCGCTTCAGATAAAATTCTGTCTTCTTTACTACTTGACATCAGGTTTTTATTTACCTTAGTAAGATTCTGCTGAGCCTCCTCTGCTCAAGGATGAACAGTTCTCGCTCTCTCAGCCTCTTCTTACATGAAAACTTTCAAATGTGTAAACGTCTTTGTCACCTTATGCTGGACTCACTATGGTATGTACCTCTTTTTCTTGTACTGGGGACTCCAGCACTTGACCCCACACACTAAATGTGCCTCACTAGTGCAGAACAGAGTGGAAGGATCATCTCTGTTGACCTGCTGGCTACACTGTCTAATGCAGCCCAGGGTTGCCACAAAGGTGCATTGCTCAATCATGGGCAACTTGGGCTGGACAAAACCCCCCAGATTCTTCTCTGAAAAACTGCTTTCCAGACAATCAGTTCCCAGCATGTTCATGTACATAGCATTACTTCTCACCAGGTGTAGGACTTTGCCTTTCCCTTTGTTGATTTCTGTCAGCCCATTTCTCCAGCCTAAG
This sequence comes from Zapornia atra, assembly GCA_013400835.1. Lineage (NCBI taxonomy): Eukaryota > Metazoa > Chordata > Aves > Gruiformes > Rallidae > Zapornia > Zapornia atra. Next base: position 25,711 of record VZTU01020695.1, on the reverse strand, counting down.
ATCTCTCTAAAGGGTAGAATGATAATCTGGCCTGCAGATCTCTCCTTCTACTTCTGTATTTTCTACAGGCTTGCTGAAGGCCAGGTTTCAGTTCACCTCACTGTCTACTTACCTAGTCCATACTTAATCAGTTTGTCTGTGAGGATATTATGGGACACAATGTCAAAAGCCTTATTAAAGTCAAGATTAACAACATTCACTTCCTTGTTCATTGAGCTTGTTGGTTCATTGTAAAAAGTACAAAAGTCACATTCTTATTCTTCCTACATTTGGATATGGTTACCAGGATAATTTCCTCCAGGGATCAAAGTGAGGCTGACTGGTCTTTAGTTTCCTGGATCCTCATTCTTGCCATTCTCAAAGATAGAGATGACATTTTCCTTTTTCTAATTACGAAGAGCTTTCAAATATGATTGACAATGGCCTCATAATGATAACTGCCAGCTCCCTTATCTCTCATGGGAGCATATTGTCAGATCCCAGGGACTGTGTACATCCAGATTGTTTAAATGTTCCTTGACCAGATCCCTCTCTGAGGGTAAGTGTTCCTTGATTCAGACTTTCTCTTAAATTCCTAAGAATTCCTAAGATTTCTGAAAGGCAGTCTTACTAATAAAGACTGAGACAAATATACATTGAGTATCCTTTTTGGGTCTTCTGTCACCAGTTCCCTTGAACCATTCAGCGGTGGGCCTATACTTTCCAAGTCTTTGTTTTGCTATTGGTAAACCTGTAGAAACACTTCTTATTGACCTACATAGATCCTTTACCAGATTCAACTCCAGGTGCTCAGACAGTATCCCTGTTCATGCAAGCAGGCCTCCTACCACCTCTTGCTCTCCATAGGGATGGACCATCCTTGGAAATGGAGGAGATGATCCTGGATCCCTCTTCTCTGCAGGACCATATTCTATGGGATCTTGCCAAATGTGTCCCCAAACAAACCAAAATCCAGTATCCTGAAGCCCAAAGTTGCAAGCTTGTGTTTTGGTTTTTTTTCCTCCTTTCAGGATCGTGAACACTACCATCCCATGGTAACTGAAGTCAAAACTGCCAAACTTAATGTGCAATCCCCAGACAGTTCTTTTTTGTTTCTAATTATAAGCTCCAGCAGAGCATCTGCCCTAAAGAGCTCCTTAATGACCTGTGTCCAAGAGGTGTCATCAATACACTCATGAAACCTTCTGGTTTGCTTGTGCATTGCTGTGTTTCTGCTCCAGCAGCTATCACGGTGGTCCAAGTCCCCCATAAGTACAAGGGTCTGCAAATTAGAGACCTACCCCAGTTATCTGAAGAAGGCTGTATCTGCATGATTAATTGGTCAGCAAACAACCACCAGTCTCGTTTACGTTAGCTTGTCCTATAATCTTGACCCCCTCAGCTCTTTCATCACTCTCAGGGTGCATTCCTACTGATCTCTCACATAAAAGACAACTTCCTGTCATTCCTAAAACACCTGTATCCATCCACTGTCTATTTGTGGGAGTTACCTGTGATGAGAAGATGGTTATAGAACATGCAAAAATAATCACACTAACTCTCTGATTAACAATGTATTATCTTTACAGGGTAAAATAAGGCCACTGAATGCAATTTCTCATGAAAGACTACTTTAATGATAACATTAGGAATGTTTTTATAGTACAAAAAAATGCTTTAAATAACAGTATCTGAGCCTTCAAGTCCCACTGCCCTTCTGAGACACCAATGCTGATCTGCAGCATAGCTGGATAAGTCAGTGCAAACTGTTGCCATTCACAACAGGTCACTCTCCAACCCTGATGGAGTAGCAGTATTAAACACCAGCTGAGTAAGCTGGCAGCAAAGTCTTGTGGCTTTTTTTTCCCTTTTGTTTTTAAATCGGTTGGAAGCAGCAGTGCTGAGGTACAGACAGGCTGACTCCTGTTCTCACCTCTGCCGTCAGAGTGGTTCCAAAGAATGTTGATCAATACTGTGATAGGCATTTTATATATATAAATTAAAAAAGGGGAAAGCACCCATTTCCAAATGCACAAATGGGACAAGTTCAGTGTGGTGTGTGCAGCATTTGTTTTGGGGTATTTTACAACATGATAGTTCTAAATAAGCACAATCTAAGTCTAATTATGAAAATTACATTAGAGTCAGAGCCAGCACCTCTAAAAAACTTCTGGGAAACAAGCTGAAACCAGATCTAGTTGCTTGTGCAAGAAGTTACAGCACTAATTCAACATAAGCACAACATACACAACAATCATCATTTCACACTTCCTCTTGGTTAAATAGATTCTAGCGCTAAAGCATTTTGTATCATCATCATTTTTTATTAATCAACTTTGTTTCACTCTTCCCTCTGACAAGGGGTGTAAATGATTTCGTCAACACTTGTTTGCTGTGATGAATAATTATATCAAGTTAATAAAAAGTGAATATTTTCTCTTAGTTCACCACTCGGTATTGTCTTACTCTGCCACCTGATTTCTGTTATGACTGATAAGTGAAAAGTACTAATGTGTAAGTAGTGCATAATCGTAGATGGTTATTATTCTGGGTGAATAATGCATAAGTCTAACAGCAATGTTTTGCTATTATCTAGGAGTGATTAAAAGTGAATAGCTGTTAGGAAGCTTTGCAGTTGCCAAATTAGATATCTATAGGTTTTTACTGTGCTTGTTTTCAACTCTAATTGTTTTTCTTCAGGTTTTTTTTTTTTTTCATTGTCATGTATTTGAATATACTAGTATTAAACACAAAAGAGAAGTAATGAATAATTTTATTTCAACAAAAATATAGAAATTAACTGTAGCTTTCAACTTTTCAAAATCAAGCAAATGATTAAATGTTCAATCCCCCAGCTTCAAACAAAGATTAAATCCATTTTGCAAATTCTGACTAGTAATAGCAGGCGAAAAAAAATAGTGTATCATATTTCCTCTTTCTTTTTTTTACATTTATGGTTTTCATTAGTGTAAATACACTTACTGATTTAGCAGTGGAATTCAGAAGAGCTTTTTTGGGTTAAATGCAGACATCAGAAACCAGATACTTGACTGGTGTAATTAATGGAAATTTGCCAGCTGATAGGCATGGAGCAACCTTAAAGACTCTCACACAGGAATCCGTTACTTGAATCTTTTCTTCACTCTTTTCCACAATCTTGAGTAACTGCTGTACCACCTCTATTTTCTTTTTCCTCAAAATATTGTTATGCATGAAAAAGAGACACACTATATAAGGCCAAGCATTTATTGTTAGTATAGCTGAAATTTTAATAGTTTAATCAGACAATTTCAAGCTGTCTAGATTTAATTAGATGAAAGAAAAAAAATACTGAAAAAAATCTCAATAATAATAACACCATCACAATTAAAATTGTTTCTAACCCTTTTCTAGGTGCTATTGTCACCCTTCCAGTACTATTCTGAGCTCTCATCTCTGTAAATTCAGTCTTGTGATTGCAGTGGCAGGTGGGATCTACAGTGAGTTGTCAGCATCTGGAGTTCTCTCTCAAGTCTCTCACTATGAAGAATATGATGCTGATGTTGGTGGGTTCTTCTTTGCTACTGCTTCCTTACTTTCACATATTGTCAATTCATCTGGAGTAATTTTTATATGTTTCCTAACATGATTTATACCCTGCTTTCTCCAGTGGTCTGCAACTCCATATTATATTCCAACTTGTGCATGTTAGATTCTACATTTTTTTCCTTGTTTCTATTAGAATCAAGTTTTCCTAGTTTCAAGAAACTTGAGAAATCTTTTTCTTAAAAGTTCCATTGTGTGACTTTAAAGTATGATTCATAATGTTAAAGTGTGTGGAGCTAGCTGTAAGAAACTTTTAAGAGTCTCTCTCAATACTGAGAAGGACCCTATAGAAAAAGGTATTACTGCAGAAATTCGTATTAGTGAATACTGTTGTCAGAAATACATTTGATTATTATTCATCTGTAGCAATTTCTACTTGTCAGTACTGTATTGCATATGTACTAATTTTCTGATTTTGCTTTTCATCATCTTTCATCATTCCTGGCTGACACACAGGAACACTGCGCTGCCATTCAGCGAGACCTGGACAGGCTGGAAAGCTGGGCAGTTAGAAACCGGTTGAAGTTCAACAAAAGCAAGTGTAAAGTCTTGCACCTGGGAAGGAACAACCATTTGTATCAGTAAAGGCTGGGGGATGACCTGCTGGAGAAGAGCTCTGTGGAGAAGGACCTGGGGGTCCTGGTAGATGACAGGTTGGCTATGAGCCAGCAGTGTGCCATGGTGGCTAGGAGAGCCAATGGGATCCTGGGATGCATCCAGAGGAGTGTAGCCAACAGGTCAAAGGAGGTGATCCTCCCCCTCTACTCTGCCCTGGTCAGGCCCCACCTGGAGTATTGTGTCCAGTTCTGGGCTCCTTGGTTTAAAAAGGACAGGGATCTCCTGGAGAGAGTCCAGAGAAGGGCTACAAAGATGATTAGGGGCCTGGAGCATCTCCCCTATGAGGATAGGCTGAGTAAGTTGGGACTCTTCAGCCTTGAGAAGAGAAGACTAAGGGGGGACCTAATTAAAGTCTATAATTATCTTAAGCAGGGGATGCAGGGGGAATCAGCCAGCCCCTTTTCGGTGGTCTGTGGGGATAGGACAAGGGGCAACGGCTGCAAGTTGGAGCACAGGAAGTTCCGCACCAACATGCGGAAGAACTTTTTCACAGTGAGGGTGAGAGAGCCCTGGCACAGGCTGCCCAGGGAGGTGGTGGAGTCTCCTTCTCTGGAGATATTCAAGACCCGTCTGGACACCTATCTGAGTGATATGTCCTAGGGAGCCTGCTTTGGCAGGGTGTTGGACCCAATGATCTCTTGAGGTCCCTTCCAACCCCTACAATTCTATGATTCTATGATTTTTACAGAACTTTCCATGCAATTTACAAGTGGGAAGTATTGTACTTGTGGTTTTTGCAATTCAACATATAACACTATCATACACCAAAAAGAAACAGAGAATATTTTTTTTAATAGAACCAAGTAAATTAACTTAATAGAAAACTTCAGAAAACTTCTATTATTGATAAAACTTTATATTCTAGGAGGAATAGAAATATTTTATGCACTGCCCAGGGAGGTGGTGGTGTCACCGACCCTGGGGGTGTTCAAGGAAAGACTAGATGTTGTATTGAGGGACATGGTTTAGTGGGAGCTAGTAGTAATAGGTGAATGGTTGGACTGGATGATCTTTTAGGTCTTTTCCAACCTTGATAATTCTGTGATTCTGTGATTTTCTTAACTACTTTTGATCTGGCCATAATATTTAGAAGGACAAAAAATCTGAGCTAATCAAATGAGTATCCATTCAGTGAAAAAATCATGTACTTTGAAACTTGCTTTCCTTTAATCAAGGGCAAAAAGTCAAAATGTCAGTTATAACAAAATGAAATTTTTGAAAGCAGTTCATTAAGAAGCCATTTCTGTGCTCTGGGATTTTCAAAATGTTTCTCTTGGTTTTAATGACCTTAAAAACTTGATTTCATTAAGGAAAGAATATTTCCTTTCAGATACTACATGCATGGCATTAGAAGTTCTGTACTTTCATTAGAACATGCTTGATACGATTTACAAATGCAGCTTTTATTTATTTGCCTGGTTTGAAAGGACTCTTTTTGTCTATGTTACCAAAAACTGAATCAAGTTTTCTTATTTATACGTTAAAGGAATATTTGAATAATATTAAAGATGTCTCACCATGATATGAAGCAAGCCATTATCAGTCAGAAATCTGGCAATTAGGAAGGTGCAAATTAAGCAATTGTGATAACTAGAAGTGAACATTGTGGGCTTCTGGAGGCTTTGTTAAGAACTGTTTGCCTGTATAAACTTTTAGGAAGGGTTCTTTTTATCCCTCTAGCTACAGATTGCATGTGCAGTTCTAGTTGAGTGATACATGCTTACTTGTTTCAGAAAGTTGTCCAGTTGCCGCAAAACCCTCCTGGCTAAGAGGCATGAGAGAATTTAATTTTCCACAAAATGTCAAGTTTTCTGGGGGTTTGCTGCAAGGGGTTTTCATGAGCATTAGTGATACAACCAGAAACTCATGTTCATGCAGTGCTCAACCTGTGAAACAAGGGACATAACAGCCTAACACTAATGAGAAATTACTTCCAAGGAATCTATGGAGAAGATAAATTCATGGTTGCGTTGGTTTTGTGTGGCAAGGTTTTGCTAGTGATGAGGGTACACAGATGAGGTGGTATCGGGAAAAAAAAACAACAACCAAAAAACCTGCACACCACCAGGAACAATTTTGCAGCAAGAGAAAGGAAAGACAAAATCACAGAATCACAGAATGACTAGGCTGGAAAAGACCTTTAAGATCCCCGAGTCCAACCATTCCCGTCCTCTACTAGACCATATCTCTCTAAGTACCTCATCTACCTGTCTTTTAAACACATCCAGGGACGGTGACTCAACCACCTACCTGAACAGCCTGTTCCACATCCTGACAACTCTTTCAATGATAATTTTTTCCTAACACCTAATCTGAACCTGCCCTGGTTCAGGCCAAAATGTGTAACAACTTTGCAGGCAACAAGGTCAGTGAAGGAGAGAACGAAATGCTCCGGGTGCTAGAGAAGGGATTCCCCTGCAGCTGGTGAAGGAGACCATGGTGAGGCAAGCTGTCCCCTGATAGCCCATGGAGGTCGATCGTGGAGCAGATATCCACCTGCAGCCTGTGGACAACCCATGCCAAAGCAGGTGGAAGTAACCAAAAGAGGCTGTGAACCTGTAGGAAGCCTGTGCTGGAGCAGGTTCCTGGCAGGACCTGTGGCCCTGTGGAGAGAGGAACCCACACTGGAGCACATTTGCTGGCAGGCCTTGTGAACTTGTGGGGACCCACACTGTAGTAATTTGGGAAGAACTACAGCCGATGACAAGGACTTTTATTGGAGAAATTAATGGAGAACTGTGTGCTGTGGGAGGTACACCACACCAGAGCAGAGGAAGACTGAGGAGTCTGTCCCCTGAGGAGGAAGGAGAGGCAGAGACAACATGTGATGAACTGACAGCACCCCTTATTTCCCATCTCCCTGTGTCATGGAAGAAGGAGAGAAAATCAGGAGTAAAGTTGAACCCAGAAAGAAGGAAGGGGTGGGGAGAAGATGTTTTTAAGATCTGGGTTTGTTTCTCATTATCCTACTCTGATTTGATTGGTAATAAATTAAATTAATTTTCTTGAGTTGATTCTGCTTTTGCCTGTGATGATAATTGGTGAGTGATCTCTCCCTGTCCTATTGTTGGCTCATGAGCCTTTCATTACATTTTCTTTCCTCTGTGCAGCTGAGGAAGGGACCAATAGAGAAGTGTTATGGGTGTGTGGTGTCCAGACAAGGTCAACCAACCACAATCAGTGTTTTCAGAAATTCTAACATCACCATTTATATAATGATTAGCCATTTTTGGCCCATCTAGTGGGTTAAAATAAACCCACTAAGTTTATCAGTTAATAGCATGTTTATTTTAGCTAATATCTAGTGAATATTAGTTAATGGTAGGAATATATTGATGGGTTTTGTCTTTTTTTAAAACATGGAAACAGAGGTTTTTAATCTTGAGAAATATTCTCTATATTTACCAGTGGGCAACTCCATAGTCAGGACTCCACTCTGATTCCAGCTGAGGACATGTAGAGACTTCTTTTTGTAGTTTCCATACATGTCCACTGGGCTGTGATCTTGCCTGTTAGTTTCCAAGGGTACATACTTGGACTGTAGATAAGTAGATGGACATCTAAGCCCTTCTCCTATGCCTGAACAGCCTCCTATATCTAAGTTTTCAGGTGTGATAGATTTATTTAGCTCAGAAAGTTCATGAACTTATCACAATTTGTAATTCTTGTTTCATAATTCACTGTAAAAAAAAAAAATCCACTACTGTTGAACACTTTGAAGTATTGTCATTTAAAGGTCACCTTTATAAATTAGTATCTTGTAATTGAGGAAAGACTTTTAACAAAACAGGGTTAGTTTTTTCCAGTTTGATAATTCTCCCTGTAATACTTGAAATTCTAAAGATTCTTGAAAGGAAAAACAGTCTAACTATAGCAAGTGAAAGATGTTTAAAACCAGTATTGATTTACATCTAAATTCTTATCTGGATGCTTATGAAAGTTGAAAAATGCAAAATTTAAAGACTGCTGATCTCCATGAGTATGCTTTCATATCACCAGATAAGAAAACCATATATTTTATCTCGGTTTACAAGATTGGTGCCTTTCAGAACATACACCTCTTTGAGATATATTTTTGTATTCTATTCCTCCCAACCAAGTCTGAGGGACATACAAAATGACAGTAAGCAGGTTGAATTATTTTCTTGCAGTTTGAAAAAAACCAAGCTGTTAAAATTTAAACAGAAAGGTAGATTTCTATCCTGGAAGTTGAAAAAATTATTCAAGGCTAAAGAATGTAGCACTAAACCTGATCTCTTGACTGTGTGATAAGGAAGGGTTTGAATGATGTTTCCTAAGAAATATGTTCTTGTGAAATTCTCTCAGCAAGAACAGAACAGTTCAAATAGAAGAACAGAAAGAAAGGAAGTGCACCCCTTAGTGCTTACTTTACTGTTGCCTATGCAAATGGCATCAGTAGCGTGTTTCTGTATCCCATGCCCTCAAGCATTTGCCCTTACAGTTCATGTCTGCTGCTGAGGTAGATTTAGCTCAGTATCTCTCAGCTGGTGACAGATTTGAGCTGCTGCGTGAACTGGACAGACTGGATCTGCACCTCTGCTCACCAGCTTGGGAAGTAGCACAGCATTGATGCAGCAAGTGGGGCAAGAGTGAGAAGCTGGTGGGAACCTTGAAGGGAAGATGAGACATTGGTGGGAGTGGGAACAAAGAGATAGACAATGAAATAAGGAAACTAGGTCAGTGACTACTAAAAACCTGGAAACTACTTGTTGGAAGCATGCCCAAGATTAATTGTATGTGTGTGTGTGCACGCATGCACCATCAGGAATGGCACATGAATGCTCCGGGAGCAGCTAAGCAGCTACTCCTTTAACACTGCTGAGGTAGGTAAAATACTGTGGTATTCAGGGTCAGTGGAAATACTGATTACTGTAATAACAGGGGGACATAATTGGAAGAATGCAAGTGAGAAAACTCATGGGTTGAGATAAAGAGAGTTTAACAGGTAAAGCATAAGCTGCACATGGAGGCAAAGAAGACAAGGAATTCACTCAACACTTCCCATGAGCAGGCAGGTGTTCAGCCATCTCCAGGAAAACAGGGTTCTGGCACATGTAACATTTACTTGCAAAGACAAACAACATAACTCCAAATGTTTCCATGCCTCAACAGGTTCCTCTTTGGCCCTTCATCTCTTACAGCAAAGACTATAATGTTACAATATACTAGCAATAACAGTGCTGAAAGTTGTAAAAATTATATTTAGATGTTAAATATATATATATGGGCAAATCTGCTTTAACTGCAATTACCAGACTGAAGTGTAAATTAGGACCTCAATGTCCTATGGGTTGGGCTTTTTGGTTTTTTTCCTATTTAATAGACCTTTTGATACCTTTTCAGGCATCAAATCAGTATATATATATTTTTTTTCCTTTTGGTGCTTATTTAATAGTTGAACTAAGATAGGTAAGCCTTAGATGAACTCTTGTACCCAGTTATAGACCCAAAAAATTCAGTAGCTGTGCATAAAGTTTCGACAGTATACTAAGTAGCATTCAATTCTGCAGAACCAGAGTCTTGAACTTTTCCTTAGTATTGTAACTATTGCTCTACACCTAAAATTCAAGGTACTGATTTCTTGGCTACATTTTTATAAGCTTTCAAAAAGAAAATATTCTGATCGAGCAACAAAATACAACGGTAAGGCGTATTTCTCATTCTTTCCCCCCCCCCCCTCTTTGGGTTGTCCGANCCCCTTTTGGATTGCTAGCAAAACACATAAGCAGTATATTTCACTGTCAATCATTTGAAAAAGAAATGACTTTTCCTTGCATCCTTTGATGACCTTTCAGCATGTATGCCTAGTTGCTTTTCTTTATTATGTGTTTGTTCAAAATATGCTGAACTACTTAAAAACCAAACCAAACCAAACCAAAACTATGGTAGGAGCAGAACGGGCATAAAAGCAATGTCTTGTTGAATTTTATTTTGAAAAGTGTGCTCTACATGTAGAACAATAATAAAATAGTGTGGATAAGTTCTGAAATGCATGGATGGTAAAGAAACTTTTTTTTTTTAAAAGACCTTTTAGGTCATTTTGATTTATGAACCTTGGTTTCTGGCACATACCAAGATCAGTAGCTAACTAAGATGTTCTAAAAGCTTGATGATCTGTCTTTCAGTTATGGCTGCAGTACTACAAGGCAGAGCAGACTTTGATGACAGTGAGGTCTAACAGTAAGACAGTGGCTGACCTACTTAGCTGTCAATGGAATTTAAGCTCTGGAATAGTAAAACCAGATACCAGAGGATGTCAGAATACAGGTTATAGGTGAAACTTAGGAAGATCAGGTAGATATTACTTGAGTGTGCATTTGTCCATTTTCTAGACTCATGAAAAACTGCTGGATTTTTTTTCTCTTTTAACTTTGTAGAATTTTATTATATGTCAACATATAAGAGACAATAAAAGTAATTATGGACAGAGCACATTCAAATTAAAAAAGAAAAAAGAGACATACTGGAGACATGGTTATCCATTAGTATTTTGGTCTTCTGGAAGAAATGATTGATTTAGAAATTGAATCTAGTTTGCTAATAACACCGATGAGGCCATACCCATTTGAATTAATGCAAAATAAAATTATTTCCAAACTGGTTTTTAGAATTCTGAACTACATTTCCAGTAGGCTTTTCCCTTCATAAAGTAAATTTTAAAGAGTTGTAATTATATTTTCTAATTTAATTCTTTTGATTATTTAGATTAATCTTGGAGACAAAATGTATTCCAGTTTCTTAGAAAGTGTATATGATATTTTGTAAATTGGTAGAAAAAGAATTCTTGAATCAGAAAACAAAACTTCTTAGAAAACCTGAAGAGGAAATTGAAAGATACAGTGTACATAAGTGTTTTTTATCTTATATCAGAACAGCCTGTTTGCATGATCGAATGCTGTGAAACATTTGAGATAATAGATTAACATTCTCATTAACCTTTGAATTTTAGATATTTTTTCTCAAAATACTGTTGGTTTGGCACAGCAGCGCTAAACATTTAAAACAGCATTTTTACAAACACCCTTAAAAGAGTACGACTTCTTTTTTAATAGTGTCTTACATTGATCTTTCAGTTTATACACCTGAAAATTGAGAGAAAAAATGCAACTTTACTTTAAAAAGGTAGATCATTCAAAGAAACTTTCTGCCTAAAAAATATGACCTTTTTTCTGAACAAAAGGACATATTGTAATTCAAGTTTATCTGGTCTTAATATAACATGAGGCTTTAGGTGAAATCAAAATGGAAGACAATATGATGTAGTTGAAGAGGGGCAAGATGGATAAGGCAGATTTGTAAGCTGACTAAAGTGGTTTCTCCACAAGACAGAGGAAATTAGTTGTACTGAAAAATGAACAAAGATGGAGAGTTTTATAAGTGGAGTACCATGGACTGCTCTTTGACTGTATTTAGTATTTTCATTAACAAATTTGGCACACAAGCTGAAAGAAGAACATAGCAAATGGCAAAAAATTATTAAAGTAATTCAGGAAGAAGAGAATAAAATTAATCAAGTAGAAGTCATAGAGACCAGTAATGAAAATTTTTCATGTACAGCAGTATGTGCTTTAGCTGGAAGTGACAGGAGGAAAGAGATGTGGTTACATAAGACACAGAGTCTGGGATCCATCTGCACTCTTTCTAATTAACTGATGACAAACAAGACTGATTGTCCTGATTTTTAGATGGTGCCAGTGCAGATATATTGGCTCTGTCTTTCCATATAAAGTTGTATAAATGTCCCAGATCACTCAGAGCTAGTTGGGGCAACTTTGTGTCATTCTCTCACACAAAATAACTTCAGCTGAGAAGGAATGTGATTGCAGTTTACATGTAGAATTGCAGTTCATCCAGCAAATAAGAATGAAATTACATTATTGGCATAAGAGGAAACGGATCAATTTTACTGCTAAAAAAAAAGACTTGAACTTGGAGACAAACAAGATTTTTTTAATAAGCAGATCAAGGACAAGAAATTGAATAGTTTGAAGATGGATCCTGAAATTTATGAGCAGATGCTGACCTCAGTGAAACAAAAGAAAACTGCGAGTCCTCTGTTTTTCTATTCCATTGTATCTGAAATATCCATGAGACAATATAGTATCATTTCAATCAGATTACATTGAATCCTGTAGAAATATAAAGTAACTGAGATTGGAAGGGACCTTGGGAAGTCATTTAGTCCAGCCTGAACTCAGAGCAGGGTTAATTTCAGACTGGATTACTCAGGATCTTGCCTGATCTATTTCTGAAAACTGACAAAGATGGAGATCCTATGAACTTTTAGGCAATTTACATCTGTGCTTAACCTTTCTCAGTGTGATTTTTTAAAAACTTATTTTATTTTTAATATCCAAGATATTTCTTTTCTTCAGAGAACACTTGCACTTTTGGTGGGCACCAAGAGGGGTGTCTTCACCTTCTACATAACTCCCCTTAACATAGCAAAAAATAGCAACTAAATTTAAAATTATTTTCTCAAAACTAAACAAACCAAATATTTTTATCTTTTTACACTCATAACATTTCCTATTGCCACCCTTAGACATCTTGATGATCTCCCCTTGTGCTCACTCTAGTTTGACAATGTCTTTTTTTCTAATGGGCTGAGAACTGAATGGTTTTGTAGGTCTAGACTCCTGACTGTGAACAGAAGGTGAATAACTTCCATGATGTGCTAGATGTCACCCCTCCTCCTCCCTCCTTCCCCCCCCAGTCCCTCTCCCCCCAAAAAAGTTGCAAAAATGTTGCTTTCAAGATGTTGACTGAATTTCAGTTTTGTCATAATTTCTGAACTTTTCACTCTATCGAAAGATTTTTTCAGTTAGTTTTAAATTAAATATTTTTATAATCTTACAATAAGAGCTATGATATGATAACAAATAATGAATGCTCTAACAAAGTAGTTTAATGTTGTAGAAATATTCCATAAAAAATAATAATAAAAAAAAAATCTAGCAACAAGTGGAATCTGAAAAGAACATGCTTACTTATTTCTTTGGAAAACTAATTCCTCAGAGCGAAAAATACCACATTTGGTTTCAGGAATTACTGGTGACACCAGCAACCAAAGATAGAGTATAATAGTAGAGAAAATGGTATCATAATTGAAAATAGCTGCTAAATATATCTGACATGAAAGCAAAGAAAATAAGATACTCTTAAGGACAAGATATTGCATCTAAGCAGAAATGTTCATACTGGGCATTATCTAAAGATGTAATGGATTAGAAGCAAAATGTTAATTAAGAATGATGATGAATACTAATCACAATTATTTTGATGAAATTTGCAGGAGAAATTTTATGTTCCGCTTTGTTTAATTAAAAAAAGGCTTATTTTTTAACTTCATGTAATCACACCACCTTATTTTAAGAGTTCTCTTCCTGACATATACTTGCTAATGGCCTGATGATGAACTGAGCATGCATATATTCCTCTAACAGTTTGAACTCTAAAAGGATGTATTGAGTTTGGCCCTCACAACACTGTGCTTTGTATTGGTAGCCAGCAAGGTGTTGATGACTGTTGTAGTTTTGCGTGACTGGGTTCTGGTGGAGAAGGGGGGGCTGTAGGGGTGGCTTCTGCAAGCAGCAGCCAGAAGCTTTCCATGGGCCTGAGAAAGTAAACAACAGCCGGCTCAAGGCCAGAGTCATTGACCAAGGCTGAGCCCATCAGTGACGGTCACAGCGCCCCTGGGAATCGCATTTAAGAAGAAAAAAAACCCCCACTAATAGCTGCTTTTTGCCACCAAAGGAGGGAGTGAGAAGATGTAAGAAACTGTGCAGACACCAAGTCCAGTGAAGGGGGGGCGAGGAGAAGGCACTCCAGGCACCGGAGAGAGATTCCCCTGCAGCCCATGGAGAAGACCATGGTGAAGCAGGATGTCTCCCTGCAGCCTATGGATGATGACAGGAAAAGACATCTCACCTACAGCCCATGGAGGTCCCCACACCAGGGCAGGTAGAGACACCTAAAGAAAGGATGCTTTGACCCTATGGGAAGCCCACATTGGAGCAAGCTCTTGGCAATGAAACCTTCAGTCCATAGAGAGAAAAATCCATGCCAGAGCAGGTTTGCTGAGGGGACTTGTGACTCTGTGGGGGACAAGCCTGGAGCAGTCTGGGCCCAAAGGTCGGCACCCCATGGAGGTATCCACGCTGAGACAGTTGGAGAAGGGCTGAAGCCCCAACAGAAAGGACTTATGTAAAAGTTCATGGAGGACTGTATCCCATGGGTGGGACCTCATGCTGTAGCAAGGCAAGGGTGTGAGGAATGGCCCCCCTGGCTAAGAAGGAAAACAACTCATGAGGAACCATTCAAAACCTCCATTTCCCCATTCCCTGCCCCTCCCCATGCCACAATCAGGGGGAAGAAGGGAGCAAAATTATGACTAAAGTGAAGTCTGCTAAGAAAGGAGGGGTGGGGAAAGGTGCTTTAAGATCTGGTTGCACTTATTACCCGACTCTGGTGTCACTGGGTGTGCAGTGCAGTGTCATCAATTAGAGAGTTTTCTTTGCTTTCTTCTGTGTTGAGTCTGTTGTGCCCATGACGCTGATTGCAGAATGATCTCTCCCTGTCCTTAGCTTGCCTCCTAAGCCTCTCAATATATATTTTCTCCCCTGTCCAGTTGACAAGGAGAGTGGTAGAGCAGCTTTGGTGGGTGTCTGACCTCCAACCAGGGTCAAACCACCACAATGACACACCAATGTTTTGTCTACTGCTGGGCACTGCTGTCAGAGCACCAAGGTGTCTCTCCAACATTTTCCCCCCAAATCCCCCACCCCAAGCAGTAGGTGGAGGGTGGAAAAAATCTTGAGAGGGGACACAGCCAGGACAGCTGACTGAAACTGCCCAAAGGGATATCCCATACTATATGATGGCTGCTCAGCAATAAAAGAAAAAGTGAAAGGTGAAGGAATTGGGGTTATCTGCTATTTTCAACACTTGTCTTCTGAAGCAACTGCAAACTGCCACACATACTGAAGTTCTGCCTCCCAGGAAGTGGCCAGATATTTCCTGCTTGTGGGAAGTCAGGAATAATTTTTTTTTCTTTCTCTCCTTTGCTTCCACACACAGCCTTTTGCTTTATTAAACTCCCTTCATCTTGATCTACAAGGTTTTTTCCAACTTATTTTTCTCCTCTCCCTGTCCTACTGAAATGGGAAGTGACAGAGTGGATGGGTGGACACCTGGCATCCAGTCAAGGTCAACCTACCAGAGAGGTAAATATTCAGAAGACAATGCCAAACACATCTTACAAATTACCATTTGTAGGTTTATTGCAGCTGTTTAAGGGAAAACAATGTTCTAGTCTAAACATGGCATCAGTAACACATTGCAATTACTCTGGGAAAATGTTGCTTATAACTATTTTAATGTCACCAGATTTATCAGTCTTCTCTTTTTCACCTTCTCTATCGTCTTCTACCTAACTGTGTATCTTGTAATAAATTAGGTCTAAAGATTTTTAACAGATACTACAATGACTGCATGAGCTGAAATAGATTAGAAATACCAATTGTGAATCATTATCTTATCTATAAAACATTAGGAATCAATCTGGGAACAAAGGCTAATAATATTTTGTATTAAAATTGAAAGAATTGTGCTAATTCTATTTCATTTTTGATTTAAATGATTTTATTTGCAGGACTCACTACATCTCATCTGTCTACTATTTAATTATTCTCTGATACAAAGAGAACAAAACTGTCTCAGCAAAATAAAACAATGATTAGCGGCTGTTGTAGTTTTATGTGGCTGAGTTCTTGTGGAGAAGGGGGGCTTCAGGGGGGGCTTCTGCAAGCAGCAGCCAGAAGCTCTCTGCAGACCCGACAGAGCAAACACCAGCAGGCTCAAGGCTGGAGTCACCGCTGACCAAGGCCAAGCCCATCGACGACGGTCTGAGTGCCTCTGGGAACCACATTTAGGAGATAAAAAACACAAGCAGCCTCTTTTGCCGCCAGAGAAGGGAGTGAGAGGATGTAGGAAACTGTGCAGACACCAAGGTCTGGCCTCCACCCAGGGTCGAACCACCACAGTGATAGCACAAATCATAGACCGGACCAGAATTTTAATTTTTATAGGTAAGGAAACTTGGATCTAGAGTTCTGAATCTGGACAGGAGAACACAATAAACCTTGCATCCAAGTTAGGTTCATCTGTGAC
Organism: Zapornia atra; assembly: GCA_013400835.1. Lineage (NCBI taxonomy): Eukaryota > Metazoa > Chordata > Aves > Gruiformes > Rallidae > Zapornia > Zapornia atra. The sequence continues at coordinate 9,337 of VZTU01020695.1, read as the reverse complement.
AATAATGATCTTTTGAAAATGTTGAGTAAATGAGTCTTTTCTGGTGTATCACAGAATATGAGTAAATTAAGAGGATGCATGGATGAAATCTTTTATCCTGAGAATACATGGTGAAGTAAAACAGCAGTTTTACTTAAAACCTGTGCTGAGAAACATATCAATGCCAGTACCATCATCATCTAAATGATAAAAGAGAGACACTCTTCCTTCCTTTCTCCATGACTTGATGACCAAAACATTGTTCTGTGTCTGTGCTATGCTTCCAGGTAGAATAGGATTTCACATAGCTTTTAACTGTCTTCACTAATGTAAGTTTGTTGACAAAATAGCATGAATTTCGAAATGAAAGACCTCAGTTTATTCAATTTTTCAGATAAATGCACATAATCATCCAAAATTAAGAACTTCTTTGGAAGCATAAGACTAGAAACTTCAATAAGACATACTAAATAAATACACTTTAAACAGACTGAGTTCCTCAAATAAGTTTTGTCTTTTCTTACATATGTAAACTGTAAACTTAATTAGATATTTTTGGCTTGTGGAAAGCAGAAAAAACAAATATCAGATTATAATTTTCTTTATTATCCTGAAAAATAAATGTCAGTTATAGCCATCTAGAAATAAATTATTTCAGAGAGGTCGTAAAAATTCACTACCCTATGGAAACAATTCCGTTTCAGTGCTGTAAAACCTACTGCAAAATAATTAATAGTTCCTTATTTTTAATCAATGTAAATAAAAATATTCATTGACTTAATCTAAATTTTTAAAAAAGTGCCTGGAAATTTAATTACACCTTCAAATTGCAAATATGTACATGTACTAGTAGTCAGAGTGGCTTCTACAGCCATACATAAAAGATAAAATTTAAACAAATCTTCCCCCAAATAATCTAGCACAGATAACAACAACAGAAACGAATAAGAAAAACAAGATTGAAACTTATAATTCAATTATAAGTTGTGCAACCTCTGTTCATGTGCAGTGTGGTATATGTCCATGTGATTTGTGTTAATATGGAATAATGTCGGGGGAATAATGACATACCCTTGTATGGTCATGGGCCTAGGAGGGACAGTTTAAGATTTTGCATGTAATGAATGAAGTATGTTGAAGCAGCAACAAACTATATAAAGGATGTGCAAAGCTTTGCCTAAAGGACCACAATGTAGCACATTGTGTGCATTGTGATACCTCAGGAGAAACAACTTGTCTCTGAAAAGAAGGTAATCAACCAGAAGAAGGGAAGAAGTGGAAGGCATCTGAGTCTGCAGAACCAGCTGCCTGATCTTTAGCAAGACAAAAGCTACAGGATGTCTTGTGGGGGATGCATGGCCAGCACCCTAGCATGTCAGTTTAAGCTGATGGGCTGTGTTATCCCTGGAAGGTATATAAGCCAAGGACTGGAACTGTTCAGTGTGCGTCTTGGTGGAGCGGAGACTCCTGGCGCACCCGGTGCTGACTGTGCACCCCAGCACCATTTGCTTGCTTTTATTCGTTTAATAAATTGTTCAATTTGTTTAAAATCCTGTTTGAGACCAAGTCATTTATAACATGCAGGCACTTCAGAGTATAGTTGTAACAGTTACGTGTATCTGTACCCATTTATATTGTTGGGTTCTGTTGTAATAACTGTCAAATCCTGGTCGAAAAAAGGGACAGGGGACTCAGGTTTCCCAATTCCCTTTGTTAGAATTGAAGTGAAACAACACTTAAGGTCTGTACATAAACGTTAACTTTAATAGGAACAAAGATCAAATGTAGTATTAATATTGGCACCCTCATGGTGAGATCTATTTGAGCTGTGTGGCTTGTTGGGGAAGAAGGTAGGCTATGCATTACTGATCAGCTTTGAGAGGAAGGAAAGAGAGAGAGAGATAAGAAAGGGCCAGCAGGGATGTTGGGTGTGAAGGGCCTCATCACAAGTCCCTGTCTTGTTCTTTTATGCTGGCTGTTCTTTTTTTCATTTGCATAAGCTCCATCTCTTATGTAAATTAGAGTCTGCTTCCTATGTAAATCAGCACACATGCTCAAATGAGGAAGTTTTGAATTGGTGGGTTTCCTGAGTCAGTGGTCTATGGGTTGGTGGTTATGGTTTCCCTCTTCTAACTTTATCTTTCACCAGTTATTGTGGGCTTTTTTCTGAGTTAGATGCTAGGCAATCCCTTTTCTTGTGTTTTGCAGATGTTTAAGATATGCTTAGTGCTCTTGGGGGAATCTTAATCTCTGAAGCATGACTAAGTTCCTGTTTTCTTCCACTTACTCCTAACAGTTCTTGTGATGGTGGCACAAAGGACCAAAGGGAAATGGAGGGGTCCAAACACCTTAAAGCTCTAGTTGGTTTCCTACAATAACAACAGTCTTTTTTGTTCTTTTGCCCTGATGAATACATGAGCTTTTGTTTTATTTAGTACTCAGGGTTTTTTTTCAGATGATCCAAAACAAATTTCTTCCCAAGGCTTTTACAATTGTATTTCTTTTCACCTATGGTTCATTTTGAAAAGGTACTGTTCCTTAGTAGCTAAAATAAAGAAGAGTTTTATTAATTTATTTACAATGTAAGTACAAAGAAATATTTAATGCCCCCTTTAAAATTGCTTACTAAAGAAGTATTTTCGTTTCATTGACGAGATAAGGTTATCCATTCCTCATCTCCTCAGCACCACTCAGCAGGAGCCATAGGATTGAGGAAAGAAGGAATGATGTTGTGCCAGGGAAGAGAGGAAATAAGAGAAGGTGGTGGTTTATTTTTTTTTCTTTTCCATCATTAATTGACAATAAATTCATTTTTCCAAAGTTGAGCTGTTTTGCCCATGGTAATTAGCAAATAATCTTCCTGTCTTTGTCTCAACCCACAAGCTATTTCATCTTACTTTCACCTCCTTTCCTATTGAGGAAGGGGAAGGAGTAAGTGGTTGCATGGACGTATGGCTGGTGGACAAGGTTAACCTATCACATTATCACTTAACTGTCCTTCAGCTTCAGTCAGAAATCATGACAATGTAGGTTTTAATATTCCTTCCTTCCTACCTAAAAATAATTAAATCTATGTTCCCAAATAGCCATTGTATCATATAACATGGGTTATATTGCAAGGTCTTATTCAAATAACGTTTTCTGTGAAACATACAAGTAGTTCCTGAAGTAGAGTTCAGAATTCAAGATCTTATATTTAGTTGTTTATAGTGTTGTATCTTCTCTGGCCTTTCATTTCTAGACCAATGAATATTTCATTTTGGTCCTTCAGTCCAAAACAGGAGGTGAGAGAGAGTACTAATGTCATCAGTAGATGAGGAAGGACACAGAAAATAGGTTCCTCATGTAGTGGATGAATTCACTACTCACTGAACTCAGCCCTGAGGATGTGTGAAATCAGTAGAAGACCTGTGCCCCATTACTGGGGTTGTTATTCCTGTATTTACTGGGTTATATGGCTATAGTAGTCAGTGGAATATTTAATATTAAGATCCTAGGTCCTTGAGTGTACATCAAGCTGTGAAACTCTGAAAAAGTTATAGCAATTTTTTGGTTATTTGCAGAAGCAGAATTTTAGGTCCTTGGAGCAACTTTGCAATACCTATGCATTTATAGTAGTCAGGGATTCTAAGAATTACTGTTTCTCACTGAAATGTTGCTTAAATTTAACTTGGCCACTACTTTAGCTGATAAATTTTATTGCTTCCAAATGAATTTAACTATGAGCACCTATCTTTGTATGCATGCAAATATCCTGTGTAGACAAATATCTACAAATGTCCGCAGAAAACCAATACAGTTTTTTCATTAAAAAGTCGCTTTCTCTGGTTTTATCCATCCACTGTAACCAAGAAGTTGCACATTACTATAAACTAAGATTTCAGTTTGGTCCTGGAGAGTGAGAACAGCTTCTGGAATGCTAATTCTGCAAGCTATTATTAAACATACCATTAACTAAGTCTGTCATCAATACTGGCTTTTATTGTTGAATAAGTAGTTTTGAAAGTGTTAGCTGAGGTGCCTTGTCCTTTAGCACAGACTTGAAAAGCTGCATTTAGTAGCAGTTCTAATGATACTCTTTACAAATCATGACTTATCTAAATTGAGATAGCCTCTGCAGTGAGCTCTCTTCCACTTACATCAGGATTAGAATATAAGAATATGTACACACAAGTACATGAACAAGTTGATAAGCTGTAAACTCCCACTTAATTTGTTCTCTTGAAAACTTGATAACTCACATCATATGACTATCGTGTATTATGTCCTTCCACAAATTATTAAATACTCCATCAGAATGAGACTGTGTCAAGACTGTGTTGGATGTTTGTCTCAACATCCTCTTTCTGAGGATATTCTCAGTCCCACTATGTCATTGATGAAGACATGAAATAGTATTGGTCCCAGTACAAACCTTTAAAAGACTCTTTATGGGTTTCCACTTAGGCTATGAGCCACTGACTGCATCCACTTTGGATGCAGCCTCCAGACGATTCCTTCTCTATTGAATAGTCTACCCTTCAAATTCATATCTTTCCAAATAAGAGACAAGAACATGGTGTGGGACAGTGTCAGACTTACAGAAGTTAATGTAGATGAAATCTGTGTCTCTTCCCTTATCCACTGATGCATTTACTCCAGGAGGCTGCTAGATTAGCAAGGCATGATTTCCCCTTGGCTGTCTCTAATCACCTCCCAGTCTTCCATACTTTTGGACATATCTTCCAGGAGGATCAACTGTATGATCTTACTGGGCACAGAATTAAGGCTGAATGACAATAGGCAATATGGCAGACAACACTGCCCTGAGATTTTTGCATTTTTTTTGCAAGCTATGTGTATACTGAGACTGTTTGTATGATTGTATGTTTGCTTTGAGCATATGTCCTTCCTCCCTGATTTCTTGATGTGAAAACAGAGATTCCCAAGCACAGTCCTAAGATTCAAAAGTTCAAAAGGGGTGTAAGAAAAATATATAATGGACAAATCATGGAACATGTCATATGAAACATGTAAGTAATTTGAATTACTTCATCAAGGAAACTGAAAAACATTGTAACCACTGTCTACTGTGTCTTAAAAATCAATTTAGATATAGGAGTTTTCCCATTTATTAATTGGCAACAGCTCCAGTGTCAGTAAACTTTGATTAAGAATAAAAACGCCTTTATTGCCTAGTTAAATCACTGACTGTTATTATTCATACTGTATGTAGAAATAGTAAGAAATAAAGAATACTGTATTTTTCAGGTAGATAGATTGCAAAGCTATTATCAGTTGCTATCATCAGTACAGAAAATCAATTCAACTTCATATTAACATAATAAAATGACAAATTAAATAAAATGTGTCTTTGTGAACCTTGTCTCTTGGTAGTTGTTTCATGTTAGTCAATTTATTAGTTTAAGTGCCTTTAACATTTTGGAGTAGTACAATTACAACAAACTCAGAGCTGTAAGTGCCTAGTGAGATTTGATCAGTAGGAAAAGCTTTGTAAAAGTATTATCTTAATGATTTGTGGAGGTGGAGAAAAGGGTGAAAATATGAAGGGCAATTGTTGATTATATGGTTGTTTTATAAATTAGATGGAAAAAACCTTGGTTGCAAAGAAATAAGAAACCTTTGGCATCTAATAAAAACGTTCCCTTCCAAATTCTTCACTTCATTGTGTTGAAGTATGGAATCTGCACAACGTCTGATCACTTTAATGAATGAAAACAAATTTGACAGGTAAAATCTGCTCAATTGGCAGTATATTAAGCCAGTTTATGAGTAGAAACAACTGTAAAGCATAGGGCTAATAACGGCAGCTGGTCCATAGCAAAAGAATCAATTGAATTCAAACAGTTGTGGGAAAAAAAAACCCAATTCAATGATTCTAATTAAATTTTTCAAAGCTGTTCTTCATTGAGAAAGACAAGCTTGGTAGAAACATCAAGAGATGGAGAAGATATTAGATAACAGACACATTCAAAGGACTTTTTCAAATAAATGTGTTTGCTAAAGGTGATGTAATTCATAGGTGTGCTCAGCTTCTTCAGGTTCCAGACATCAAGACATATGGTGTCATGTATATTTGGTAGGCACAGACGGTCTGGAATAACGAGTATCTCATTTCAAGATCTGCAAAGAGCATTGCCTGAAAAATTAACAAAACCAACTCCTTGGCTAGGAATACCGTGGCTTCTTATGATTGGTACTCTAAATGTTTTCACAGCCAGACCTGCAAGTTCATAGCAATGAGAGGCTGGACTTCCACAGGGGCAAGTAATAGTCAGTGCTTCTGAGATGAGAAAAACGGATAACCCCAGGAAGAAAAAAACCCAAGCAGGTTTATTTACATCTGTAGTTTATTCATGAATGAGATTAAATTGATTAGACCTGTGAGCGGTTCCACTGCTTACAAACAAAAGCAGAGGTGTAATTCAGCAATTTCTGGAGGAGAAGCTTTTGCTGTTTATTCTTTTAAGACCACAAGAATGGATTGTGGGGACTGGGGAGGAGCTGTGCGGATCTAAATCAAGTGTTTGCATATCAGCAACTGATTGTGTTAAGAAGGCAAATAGTTTTGAAGGACAATATGGTCTTGCAAGTTTACTAGAGGTATCTGAGATGATTTTGTATAATGAAAATAGTTACCCAAATTTTTGTGTGTGATTTTTACTTTTATGTAGGATTTCTGAGGCTATTTTAAATGACTTGAATAAAAGAAGGATGATCCAAACTCAGTCTTTGGGTATAGGGCTAGAGAGTTTATGGTAGTGTGTGAAGGTAGCTAGAAGATGCGAGCTGAAATAAAAATTTCTGTTTAGTTCTTTGGACTCTTAAGGGACTTACAGTGAAATTGTTTTGATAATGTTGAACTTCAGGTTTTTCTTATTGTACTCTAGAAGAAAAAAAAATCCCCAAAAAACAGAACACATAAACAAATCCAACCTTCTTATATCTTCCAATTTTTCAGTTATTTTTCTTGTTCTGTATGGTAATTTTAAAAAAGCATATCCTTTCAGAGAGGAGATGCTGGTGGGTATAGGTGGGTTTTTTGTATGCGTAAGTGTGCAGAGTTCTATATTATTTTTAAACATGTTGTATTAGTGTTTGTTGTTTCTAAATTTTAAAGTATTTGTAGGAGTTCAGTTTATTGTTAAAATGTTCAAAACATTTACATAGATATAGCAAAAAATTCATAATGAACACTATTTTCTGTAAATGAGTAACCGCTTACTGAGATTCATTTTTAGGTATTACAGAAAAATATTGATCTCTTGTATGTTCGATTGATGAGCAAAAAGTCTTACTCAGGTGGATGGACTCTGATCACTAAATGATTATGTTCTGGTATGGCAGGAGGAACTGATTATTTCAGTTCTTAAGAGTAGCACAGTTATAATTTCTGTATGGGTGAAAATATTGATTATATCAATCAGTTTTGACAATATCTATTCAAAAGATGATCAAAGAGGAAAATCAATTACTCAGGATGATGCTTAAGACAACTATGAAAAATCACATCTACACTTAAAGGCATAATTTTATGGATATGACTGAAAAATTCCACTTATAAGAGGAGTGTAAAGGTGAAGTTTGCAGATTAATCTAGTGGAATAGATGTATTGAACAATGTTTTTACTGTTGGGTGAAATAATTTTGGCAATTCCCCTATACAAAAATATAATATTTCTTCTTCATTTCAAAGTTCTCACCGTGGTCCTCCATTCTTGTTTTTTTCTTGTGTCCTCTAGGTCCAACAAAATATGATTTGCTCTGGGATTAGACCAGACTTCTCAGGCCACTGTCCAATGCCATCTTGGAAAACCTGCAGTGTCCCAAAGGACCTTTCTAGACAACCTGTTGCACTGCTTGTCTATCCTTGTGGGTTTTTTTTTTCCTTATATCCAGTCTGAACCTCTCTTGTAAAAGCCTTGAATTGGCTGAGATTTCTTAAGAAATCCCTGTCTCAATATTCTTCTAATAGTCATATAAGTAACGTTGGTAAAATAAAGAATAAGCTATTCATTATATGAAATTAGTAAAAGATGTTTATTTTAGGCTTTAAACCTTTTTAAAACTGATATTTGTGTAGTTCTTTAGCTTGTTTTTTGTGTTATCTTGCTTTAAACTAGTTAGGAAGGGGAGAGGGGATATTACGAAGGCTGCTGGGGTTAGGCAAATGCTTCGGGAGACACGATGTGAGCTGACAGTGGAAGAAGGTAAATGCCAGCAGCACAGTGATGGACTTGGGGATGTTGTTCCATGGGATAGTAGGGAAGATTCTGTGGATTGCCCTGAGGACTCCTCAGTGGAGCCCCTATTGCCCATCCCCTGTTGGAAATGATCTGTTGAGGAAACCTGCACCTGCTGCAGCGCTAAAAAGCCTTTATACAAACGCATGTAGCATGGGGAATAAGAAGGAAGAATTAGAGATCTTTGTGCGGTCGCAGGGCCACGATCGCATTGCAATCACTGAGACGTGGTGGGACAGCCTGGACGACTGGCACGCTACCATGGATGGCTATGTGCTTTTTAGGAAAGACAGGCTAGGGAGGTGAGGTGGAGGAGTTGCTCTTTATGTTAGAGAGCACCTAGAATGTATTGAACTCCACCTGGGGAAAGATGAACCATCAGTCAAGTGTTTGTGGGTAAGAATCAAGGGTCACGCTAGTATGAGTGACACTTGTGGGTGTGTATTATAGGCCCCCTGATCAAGAGGAGTGGGTTGATAGTGCATTCTATAAGCAGCTAGAAATAGCCTCAAGATCCCAGGCGCTGGTCCTTATGGGGGACTTCAATTACCCAGATATTTGCTGGGCAAGCAATACAGCCAGTCATATGCAGTCCAGACAATTTCTGCAGTATGTTGAAGACAATTTCCTGCTACAGATGGTGCAGGAACCTACAAGGGGAGGGCGGGTGATGGACCGTGCTCTTACTAACAAGGATGGGCTCATTAGGGAAGTGAAGTTTGGGGGCAGCTTAGGACAAAGCGACCACAAAATGATAGAGTGCAAGATCCTGAGTGGAAGAAGCAAGCCAAAAAGTAGGATAGCTACCCTGAATTTTGGAAGAGCTAACTTTGATCTCCTCCGCAACCTATTAGGAGCTATCCCGTGGGCTACACTGTTAGAAGGAATGGGAGCCTGTGAGAGCTGGCTAGCATTTAAACAGCGCTTCTTCCAAGCACAGGATAGGTGCATCCCTTTGAGTAAGAAATC
>VZTU01020690.1:0-13741 GCA_013400835.1 Zapornia atra | reverse complement strand
AGCCCGCCGCCGCCGCCATCACCACCGCGCGCGAGGCGCAGGCTGACGCCTGAAGGGCGGGCACAGAGCTACCCGCTCCCCGCCCCCTCAGCGGCCACCCGACACCCTCCTCCTCCCCCGTCCCTCCCCGCCCTTACCAGGGCGGTGCCAGCCGCGGGGAGGACGGTGCGGAGAGCAACCTCGACGTGGCAGCTAGCGAGAGGGGCGGAGGCCGAGGCGCTGCTTGGCGCCGCCCGGCGCCCCCCCGCGGTGGGACCCCGTCGCCACTGCGGCCGGGGCTGGAGACACCCTTCATCCCCGGCTTCGGCGCCTGCTTGGTGCCCGGGATCGTCGGCCTCTCCCGCCGTTTTGGTGGGCCGTGCCCTTTTCCCCGTGGATACCCCTCACAGAAACAGGCCCGTGCTGTCAGCGCTCCGCGGCGAGGGCCGTCCCTGGGCCGCCTGGCCCGGCGCTGAGGTAGCGGTTGAGGGACGCTCGTGTCCTTGCCCCAGCCGGGCCTTCCCACACCCGCGGCCGCGTGGGTGCGCTTCCCGGGTCGTGGTCACTACTCGGCTCTGTTTTCATATACTCATAACTTTGTTTGATATAGTCAATATATCTTTCGTATACAAGTATTTGGGAACGACATGAACTGCGACAGGGGAGGTTTAGGTTGGGTATTAGGAAGAGGTTCTTTACTGAGAGGGTGGTTGGGCACTGGAACAGGCTCCCCAGGGAAGTGGTCACAGTACCCAGCTTGACTGAGTTCAAGAAGCATCTGGACGACACTCTCAGTCCCATGCTCTGACTTGGCTGGCCCCCTGTGGAGCCATGAACCTTTTGTAGCAGTAGCAACACTCTGAAGCACCGCATTTTACTGGTAGACATCTATATACTTTTAAAAGATCAAGTTTTTGTATTCAAAGTCATACTGCTTTCTTTTTTAATAAGCCTTTTATAGTTTAGCATAGACCATGCACATTTATCAGAAAATAGTAACTCTTGTACTGGTCGTTGCACAATTAAGCCACCCTAACGCACCAAAGAAATTATTCTAGACCTAGTTTCTTTCTTTAAGATGTTGCCTTATAGAAATAGAAGTGACCAAACACTGATCATTCAGCTGCAGTGGTTGGTTGGGATATTTTTTAAACCGTGGCCAGAGAACAGTAGATACTTCTCGTTGTAAAGAAAACACTGTAAGGACCTGGTAGGATTTGAATTCCACAAAAGAGTTACGGGACTTTGCTGAAGCTTTTTAAAGGCAGCACCGTGGCACCACCGAGTGGCAGCATCAGGAATGGCTGAGCTGCTGTAGGAAACAGTGAAAAAGATAACGTAGCAGATCTTCACTTGAAAATAGCCACTTTCGGTTTGATTCGGCGGCTGAAGCGAGTTAATCTGAAACAAGTGACTTTTTATTCTGAGCTAGCGAGGTACAGCCATAAATAGTCAGGCAATTTGTAGTAAATTGAAAAATTTTATAGAGAGTTTGTGTGACTCATTAAAAATGGCAGGCACAAGCATACTATTCTGACAGTAATCATCAAATAAAGCAACTGTTCTATTTCACACTTATATTAGTCTAGTATTAATCTTCAGATGCTTCAATAGATTTGATCAAAGCCACCCCAAGGACTCTTTCTGCCAGTGCTGAATATAAAACATCTTTCTCATGTCATCCTCTCTCCCAAGGGTCACAGCAGAAGTTTGAATGACATATTACAAAAGAGAAAGTAATGACAAACCCAAAAAGCATACAGATACAGCTTGGTTTTTTTTTATATAATCTTCCTTGTCCCTGTGAACGCTCCTTGTTTTACCACAACTGCTACTAGACATAACCTATATAATACTTTTCCAGGACCATATTTAAAACACAGCACCTACCACTTGGCATGATGTGAGGAAAAAGGAACTATTGCTTCACAGATCTCAAAATACCTGCTTCATGTGGATTTTTATGATTATCTCAGTATAGAAGCCATGTGTCTTGCAGCTTTAAATGTTCTTTAGAAGTCAGAGAGATACAGCAGAAGCAAATTAAGTCTCTCAGCATTCCAATAAGTGGAATCCCAACAAAACACATTTAAGATTTCTCTTCTGTCAGAAAGTTGAAACAATATGAAATTATACTATTTCACATATATCAAGAATCCAAAATTGCTTGAAGGTGAATTCAGTGCATAATTAATTGAAGATGCTAAGGCAGATACTCATTATTTATCCTGAAGGAGGGAACAACCAATCCGACCAATCACACCTGATTCAACAATCACCATGTTTGGCAATGTTAATAAATAGCCAGGAAAGGAAAGTAGTGAGTAGTCAGCAGACAGTTTTCCTTGAGAAATTACTCATCTGGGTCATGGCTGAGTGCCCAGGTCTAAGATTCAGCCCAGACTGAGGACTGGGGTTAGAGGTAAGGATTGGATTAGGAGCAGAAGGGTCAATACACCTAAAGACACATTTGGAGTAGAATCATAGAATCATTAAGGTGGGAACAGATCATTTAGTCCAACCATCCCCTCACCACCTATATCACTTATTCAGCCATGTCCCTAAGTACCTCCTCCAACCTTTCCTTAAATACCCTGAGGGATGGTGGCTTTAACACCTCCCTGGGCAACCCATTCCAATGCCCAACCACTCTTTCTGAGAAGAAATTTCTTCTAATTTCTAACCTGAACCTCCTCTGGCAGAACTTGCAGCCATCCCCTCTTGTCCTATTGCTAGTTATCTGGAAGAAGAGGCTGATCCCCAGCTCACCACAACCTCCTTTCAGGTAGTTGTATAGAGCAATAAGGTCTCCCCTGAGCCTTCTCTTCTCCAGATTAAACAGGCCCAGTTTGCTCAGCTGCTCCTTATAAGACTTGTGTTCCAGACCCTTTGCAACCTTTGTTACACTTTTCTGGACATGCTTCAGGGCCTCAATGTCTTTCTTGTAGTGAGGGGCCCCAAACTGAATGTAGCATTGTAGGTGCAGCCTCACCCGAGCTGCGCACCTGAGAAGGCCTTTTCTCCGCCTTTTCCTTAGCCTCAGTAGTCATGTTCCCCAGCAGGTCCAGTAAAGGAGGGAAATCCTCCTTGGCCCTCCTCTTAGTGCTAATATAATTGTAGAAACCTTCTTTATTATTTTCTACCACAGTGGCCAGGATTAGCTCATGCTGGGCTTCAGCCTTTCTGATTTTTCACCTGCATATGCTAGCACTGTCCTGTCCTTGTACTGTCCCCGAGTTGCCTGTCCTTTCTTCCACCGGTGGTACACTCTCTTTTTCTGCCAGAGACTCATCAGAAGTTCCCTGTTCAGCCACAGCTGCCTTCTTCCCCACCGGCTCATCTTATGGCACACGGAGACAGCCTGCTCCTGCACCACGAAGACTTCCCTCTTGAGCTGCATCCAGCCTTCACGGACTCCTTTGCCCTCAGGACTGTCTATCAAGGGAGCCTCCCTACCAGTGCCCTGAGCAGTTCCAAGTTTGCCCTCCACAAGTCCCAGGTAGCAGTTTTACTGTTGTGTTGCCAGCCTTCTTGTGGTGTGTGTCTGTCCGCCCCCCGGCCGCCAAAGTTGGTCTTGCAGCGACCTGTCCTGTCCTGGCTCCCCTGCCAAAGGACTGCTTCCCCTGGAGAAGGAGAGCTCCCATGGAGGAGAGTCCCTCCTGCCATTCCCTGTCCTGCTGGCGGTGACTTGGTCCTTGGGGTGGCTCGTTGCCTTTTGGAGGCTGCTGTGTGTAATTTGGGGCTCAGCAGGGCATCTGCACCTATTTGGTTCCATTTCCCAGCACCCCCTGCACCCCTTCACCTTCCCAAATAGATGAACAGCAGTTCACAACAGAGAGATTTTAATAGGGAAAAGCAAGAGAAATAAAAGGCTTTTTCCCTCATACCCCTGTGCCAGCCCCTTCATTCCCTTTACAGGTGTGGGTCTCCCCACCCTGCCACCCCTGTACGGCCAGTGAGAGCCCTGTGCTTCCTGGCAGGGCTTGTGGAGGTTCTCGACTGTCGTTTCTTCCCCCGCATCTGTGAGGCAGCAGGCTGGCTTGGTGGCAGGTCCATCCCTGTGTCCCCCCACAGGGGCTCCCAGCCCTCCATCCCAAGGGGGATGAGTTCTTCGATGGAAAGAACGGTGTCAGCGATCTCGGGGATGCTGTAATCGGGGGTGAGCAGTTCCTCAGGTAGCAAGAGGGATGCAAAGTCGCAGTGGGGGGTGGCTGTGCCACTGCCCCCAAGATCCACTGGTATAGGGCTCTTGCAGGGACTGTCCTGTCTGGTCCCTAGCGCATCAGAGGAGCACTCAAAGATCCTCAGGGCCTCATGGAGAGGAACCTTCTTGGAAACTGCCATGTTGCCTGCTGGGTCTTCAAGGGCTTGGTTTGTTGATGTGGCAGAAGAACAGAGGATGTCATAGCTGCCCAGGTGGATGTTGGACCCTGGGTTTTCCTCCTGAGGCGTAGCTGTGCTGGAGATGGTGCTCTCAGAGCATTGCCACACAATGTGCTGGACCTCAGAGGGGGTTGAAGGAAGAACTAGGGAATCTACGGTCAGCTCACGCCCCTCTCCAAACGTGCCTTCAGAGTTTCCAGGCATCGATCTTATCCCAGCATTGTCCTGGCTGGCCCACATTTTGTTCAGAAAGCACTCCAAGAGACTGAAGGCTTCCTGTAAAAGCTCCTCAGAAGATGTGTCATCTGCTGCCAGGTTCACAAGGTCTTGGCTGGAGGAATCATCATTGCCCAGGGGGTTGTTGGTGTCCAAGTGTGCCCATGTTGTTAAAGCAGCAGAGGGGCTGAGGGGTATGCTGCTTCCAGGGGCAATGTTGCTGACCGCGTATGTCCCAGCAAGGGTGGCTGTACCAAAGATGTTGCTGTTGCCAAGCTGCCCCTGGATTTGCTGGTAGCCAGGGACAGCGGTCTGCAGTGCTGGTGGGGCCAGAAGCACTGAACTCCCCTGATGGTAGTTGGGTGCTGATGGTTGTGGCTGGCCCTGGGGGATGAGAGAAGCTGCCTGGGCTGAGAGGGTGGGGCAAGCCCATGGGACCCCTGAGGCGTGCAGGTCGAACAAGCAGCCATATGGAATCCTCTGCAGACCTGTGGGGGGGAGACAGACATGCTGAGTCAGGGGGACCCTCCAGGTCCACCCAGCGAGATGGTCTTCATGGCCGACCTCCCCCAGCTCTGTGCCAGGCACATGGGGAGCTTTCAGCTGGGGGCATTTGTCATGGGCAGAGCTGCTGTGCCAATGGGATGGGGTGTCAAAGCTGTGAGAGGCTTGCTTTTAGGAGGCCCTGTGCCGAAACTGCCCTGGGGACAGGGCTGATGGGGATGCTGGCAGTGCCTGAATGTGGGGGATGCCCAGGGCGCCGGGGTGCCAGAGCAAACAGGGCTGCCATACCTGCTGGTGGTGCCTGGAGGCCCTGGGGTGCCATCACCACTAAGGGTGCCTGGGCTGTCGGCAAGGGCTGCTGCTGGCCTGGCAGTTGGCACAGTTTGGCTGAGCCTGAGAGACAGGAGCGATGGCCAGCGGTCATCTCTGCTCTTTCCCCAAGAGCCGAGTGTCCGCGGGCTGCAGGGTTTGGGGTGGGTGCCTACCTGGGGGGTAGATGGTTTGGGGAAGGAGCAAAATCTGCTGGAGCTGGGGTGCTGGGGGCACCCGGGAGCCACGTGGCAGGAGCTGCGCTTGTGGCGGCTCCATGGTCGCTTCTGGCTGTTGGCTGCTAAGGACTCTCTGGCATCTCCCAGGAGGCATTGTGAGGTCACCCCGTGTTCTGCCCCGCCCCAGAAGCCTTTGCAGCTCTTCAGAACCACAGAATGACAGGGGTGTGAAGGGACCTCTGAAGATCATCTAGTCGTACCCTTCCTGCCAGAGCATAATCATTGAGAGCCGATTGCACAGGACAGCACCCAGGCAGGTTTTGAATGTCTCCAGAGATGGAGACTCCACAGCCTCCCTGGGCAGCCCGTCCCAGTGATCTGACACTCTCAGCGTAAAGAAGCTTCCTCACCTTTAGGTGGAACTTGCTATATTCCTCCTGTCCTGTCCCTTGGCACCACAGAATAAAGACTGACTCCATCCTCCTACCACCCACCTCTCAAGTATTTATAAGCACTGATAAGTTCCCCAGAAATGTCCTATCAAAGTGCTTCTACACACCCTACCTCTAAATACACCATCCACTTCTTTCTCCATTCCCCATCCCCAGCTCCCCTTGCTTCCATATCATTCCAGATCTGGGTCTACTGGGTTGCTGAAGGAATTCTCTCACAAGAACTTGATTGTCATGGCTGTGGCTTGGGGTTTGGGGCTAGATTCTGTTGATATCAGCTGTTTTAATAGGGGCTACAGTTAGTATGAGGGACAGGGAACAGGCAAAGTTTGGATCTCCATTTTGAGTGGGGCAGGAAAGGTACTGCAAAAATAATTATCCTTGGAGAAGTTTCTTATCTGTTTTATGGTTAGTGGCTTTGGGCTAAGATTCAGCCCAAACCTGTGGTTAGAGATCTGGATATGTTCAGGTTTAGGAGAAGAGAAAAAGCTGTTTGGACTGGGATTGGAAATGGCTTGATAAAGGAAGGTACAGGAACAGAAAGAATTATGTGGGGATATTGGGCTAAAGCTCACCTAGGTTCAGGGTAGATTTTAGAAGAGACACAAAGAGTGAGACCTCTGGTTTAGTCATCTGAAAAGGAGCTGCCAAAGGGAAGAGTGGCATGTCAAATGAATTCTGTCCTGAGATCTTCTCTACCTGGCACATAGCTGAGATCTTGTGCTGAACTTCAGATGACATGAGGAGTATATATCTGAGTCATGGCTAGGATATTTTATTTTTCGTCCAACACAGTTCTTGGGTATTTGGGGCTTCACCAACACATTGGTTTGGGGCTAGGGCAGAGAAAAGCACAGGTAGGTTGCTGAAGGAAGATGTAGGTCACAATAAAAAGCTGTCCCGTGAGAACTTGTCCACTTGGGTTATGGCTGGAGGACCTGAGCTAATGCTCAGTGACCTCCTGTTCTCAGAGTAGTGGATGGTTTCAACAAGCCTTTGTACAATTTCAGTTTTTCTGATGCAGTGCTTCAGGAAAGGATTTCTTTCCCAACTAAGGGGAGAGGAAGAGGGTGATTCAATTGGATGAGTAATCTGTGTCTTGCTTTGACCTTAGAAATTCACCTTATTTATTTTTCCTGTTCACAGATCAGCTTTTTGAACTGGCACAGAATCTTAAATCAAAATTCACTGTTAAGGAATGCCATGTTAGAATCATATAATCATATGGTTTTCTAACTCTTTGGTTAGAAGGGACCTCAAGGACCATCTAGTTCAAACTCCTGCCATGGGCAGGGACACCCTCCACCAGACCAGCTTGCCCAAAGCCCCATCTAACCTGTCCTTAAACATCTCCAGGGATGGGGCTTCCACAACTTCTCTGGGCAGCCTGTGCCAGGGCCTCACTACCCTCATAGTAAAGAGTTTCTTCCTAAAATCTAATCTAACCCTGCCCTCTTTCAGCTTGAAGCCGTTGCCCCTTGTCCTATCACTGCACTCCCTGGTGAACAGTCCCTCCCTCACTTTCCTGTAGGACCCCTTTAAGTATTGGTATGCCACGATTAGGTCTCCCCAAACCCTTCTCTTCTCCAGACTGAACAAGCCCAACTCTTGCAGCCTGTCTTCATAGGAGAGGTGCTCTAGCCCTTGGATCATCTTTGTGGCCTCCTCTGGACTCGCTCCAACAGCTCCATGTCTTTCCTCTACTGGAGACCCCAGAGCTGGACGCAGTACTCCAGGTGGGGCTTCACTCTCTTTTTCTGTCTCTCTCTTCAAAGTATTTCTTAAATTTACATTATTTTCATTATAGCTCACATTCTTGTGCATAACCATATAATTCAGATACAGAAACATTCTGACAAAAATCAGAAACTTAATTCCCTGTATGAAGGATAAGTCTGTTCTCATTAAACCTTTGACATAAATACTGTTTAGTCATCAAAGCTAAATTATCATTATGACTGATAGAACTCATGAGTGTCTTGGGAGGTGAAAAACACTTGGCAGTCTGTTCACATTCAAATTTCTATCAGCCTTAAGCAGTGAGAAAAATAAATATGCAAAGACTTGCTACCCAGCTGGGAAAAAAATAATCCTTTGAATTAACAGAAAGCAAACACCAAATTATAGACCTATTTGCTCCTATCGCTGGTTCTATGAAATTGTTTTCTGAATTTTTCCAAGTGTACATTAAATACCGCCTGTGATATGTCTTCTGACATTCATCTTTGCAGAGTTTTTCACAGCTTTATCTTATAGGCCAGCCAGCTTTCCTAAATACAGCATTTTAATCATGAGGTGGTTGCTGTTCATACAGATGGCACCAAGTTAACTTGAAGCCGCGTGGTTCATTTATTAGCAGTACGGTCACAGGAGCCAAGCGCGCAGGCTCGGCTGTGCATTTCGCCTTCTGTGCTGCGGGCTGCGTTGCTGATGCTCCTATGGAGAGGGTTCAGAGGAGGGCCACAAAGATGATTAGAGGGCTGGAGCACCTGCCCTACACAGAGAGGCTGAGGGAGCTGGGCTTGTTCAGCCTGGAGAAGAGAAGGCTGCGGGGGGGACCTTATTGCAGCCTTCCAGTACCTGAAGGGAGCTTATAAGCAGGAGGGGATTCAACTTTTTAAAGGAGCAGGTAATGGCAGGACAAGGGGGAATGGATTAAAACTAAAGGAAGGAAGGTTTAGATTAGATATCAGGGAGAAGTTTTTTACAGAAAGAGTGGTGAGGTGCTGGAACAGGCTGCCCAGAGAAGTAGTGGATGCCCCGTCCCTGGAATTGTTCAAGGCCAGGTTGGATGGGGCCCTGGGCAACCTTGTGTAGCTCCAGGCCTGGAGGTTGGTGGCCCTGCCTGTGGCAGGAGGGTTGGAGCTCTGTGATCCTTGGGGTCCCTTCCAACCCAGACCATTCTATGATTCTATGCTGTCAGTACCTGAGCTAGTTAGTGACAGAAGCAGCAGGGTCATCTGTGTAGGTGTATCCAAGCTCTCTTAGTCCTTTCTGTATGTTCTACTCCAAAGAATGTTATAGGCTTGCACTGGTTCCTGTCATCCTGACCTAGAGATAGATGAGAATATTCCCAAATACCAAATGTTATCAGAAAAACCTGGTTCAGGGAAATGACAGTCATGGAGGGAAACGTCTGTGTTTCAGTGAGCTTTTGACAGAGCACACTGGGAGCTCCTACAGGAAGCCTCATCTGGTCCTGTTCTCCTGATGGCTCATAGGGTGCTGTGAAGTCTGAGCACCCTTGGCTGTGAGGGCTACCACAGACCCGTTCTGAGCAGCTGCACTCTTGGAAACCTAGAAATCCCAGATTCTTGCCTGAGCTAGGATATCATGGGGTGTCAGTCCCTTTTTTAGTAAATGGAAAGCTGTGTAGTCCTATGGAAGGAGAAAAAATACCCCACCAGTCAGTCATGAAACTATGAATAATACATAGAACATATGTGAATTCAGTCTGCACCATTGATTCTAGAGATGGCATTTCCTAACTTTTGGGTACTTGATTTGGCATTCTTAGTTATTCTTAATGTGAGAATTTACATGCCACTTAGACTTTTTAGAAAATCAAATATGAAAAAAGAGTTTTGCTGATTTTAAAATCTAATTCAGATTGAAATTATTCCTATACAAAGTAAAAACCTGAGCGTCATTTGACACTTACTGAAACCCAACTCCCTGCAAGATCGCTGTGTCTATAGCATGTCTGTCTCTAGAGCCCAAGAAAACAATCCCAGGGACTGTTTCAGTTCCTAGCCTTGGGGTGGTACATGCTGGCTCACACCCATGCTGCTTAAGACTCTCCTATAGCTGATGGGCTGTGTCCATACTGAATAGGGTTTCATTTGAGGACCATGTGATGTTCCTATGACCCTAAAAGGTAGTTAATATTTTTTGTAGTGTTTTGTGGGGTTTTTTTAGGTCAAACTGAAACAATGTGAGGGCTCTGTTGCTGCTTGTCAGAGCAAGGTTTTTATAGAATGAAATTGAGGGTCACATGCTTTGCTTTGCACCACAAGGATCTGTGCAGATGTTTTCACACATGAAGCCTCTGTAGGTCAGAGAGAGCCAAACCTTGTCAACAGTGCTTACAGTAGGCTATCCTGAGCACACTGCCTGAATGTTGGTTGGAAAGTTAACTGGAGTGGTCCAAACCAAACCCAGGATGCAAACTAATGTTTAAGGACTGTGAATGCTCAAAGTTTCAAATTTAATCTTTGTCCTCTTGTAATTACATAATTAGATCTACTGAATATGTCTAACATAGATACTGAAAAGAAGTGGTTTCCTTTGAAAATTTCCTCCCAGACATTAGCCAAGCTCAGCCTGAACCTGAAAGACCGCCTAGATATTTATGAAGTTTTGTGCATTAGCTGCCAGACCATTGCTTTTTGGTAGTTATAGAATCATAGAATCACAGAATATCCTGAGTTGGAAGGGGCCTATAAGGATCATGGAGTCCAACTCCTGTCCCCACACAGGGCCAGCCAAGTCAGAGCATGGGACTGAGTGCATCGTCCAGACGCATGTAGTTGTTATTTAAATCATTATGTGTATCTTTTTAGTCTAAACCAGAGCTCTACTATGCAAAGCATTCACATTTGGAATTATAGAGTGAATTAGGTTGGAGTGATCCATCTATTCCTATCCCCTGCCCAAAGCAGAGCTGACTTTGCAGTTTGATCAGGGTGCTCAGCCTTGTCCCCCCCAAGAATGGAGATTTTTCAGGTTCCTTAGTTTTAAGTTACAGTGCCTGGCCACAGTCTTGTTCTGAAAAATATTACCTTTATATCCAACTGGAATTTCTTGAGACGTGGCTTGCAGCCATTGCCTCTTGACTTCTTGCTGGGCACAAGAATCTGGCCCAGTTTTCTTTACAACTCTTCTTTAGTTAGCTGAAGATAGCAATTACTTTCCTCTTAGCCTTCTCCAGCCTAACCAAAACCATCTCTTCTTCTTCTATGCCATATGCTCCAGCCTTCTAAGCACTGAAAAAATACTGAGAAAACAGTGAATTTTGCACTGAAAATGAGTATGTAAAAAAAACCCCAAAAAACAAGCTGGGAAGTAAGTAGACAGATATTTTGGGCTGAAAACTGAACCAAAACAATGGGGACAGTGGCAAAAATTCCTTCCTGAGAAGGCAGAAAACATTTTCACCAATCAAAATGTAAATGTTGCCTTTTATCCTGTTTTGTTTAGAGTTATGTTGTTTGCTTAGTTTTCTTGTTTTAACTTAGGCTGTTTTTAAAAAGGAAAAAATGTTCTTTTGATACAAAAAATTGTATTTTAAAGCTTCTGGCACTTCTGAACAGAAATATTTTAGTGCAAAGAACTTGAACTGTTCCAACCTATATGAATTTTCCACCCTGTCTTCTAGCTAAAACTGCTAGTCAGCAGTTTGACTCAAATTAACGAACACTTCCCTTATTTTACTACATTCACTATTAATAGATACTTCTATATGTTGACCTTTTATGGCTTCCAAAGAAAAAAGAAGACCTGAAAGGTCACAAGTGTTTAATTCCATGTGCTTTTCAAAGCATGTTCATGTGCATGATCCTGTATGATGCAACCACTGCGGACCTCACACTGAATTTCTGAGCAGCATCCCAGCTTTCTACCCACACCTGTGCTGTCTCTGTGCTATCAGCATGTCTTACTGGCCTGTGGCCTTTGACTAGAAGAAAACTATTGTCTTCTTTTTTCCATTGTATTTGTAAAGTCCCTTTAAAGTAAAAAAAACCCCAAAACATTTTTTATTATATTTAGGTTTATGACATGTTGTTTATAGAGGGTATTTAACAATTGCTGCTCTGTTTTTACTGTGTCTGAATCAGACATTCTATTTCCTGTATTAAAATCATACTCTCAAATCCTCTCATGAAGTGTGGGATATTCTCTGGGGAATTATCCTGAACAATAATAAGAAAATATACTCAGGATATTAGCAGTCTGTGTGCATTAGGGAAGAAATAACAGATGCTTAAAAACCTTTGCAATACAGTGGAGCCCTATTAAACTCCCAGGTGATGCAAATACTCAGATACCAAAGTGCCTCCAACAGTTAGGCACAATTCCTAATGCTGATGCCTGGATAACCTAGAGTGTTGCTATTTATGGTGACCATTTTCCCCAGAGTTCTCTGGGATAAACCCTTCTAAAATACTGTACTTCTTGCAGTAGCATTTGAACTGTAATGAAGAGAGAGGATTTTTAAAAGGCCATGGATGGTTCATTTATTCAGCAGGGCACAAATGACATAGTATGTGCTCCAGGCAGGACATTAGGTGTTTTTCCCTTTTTGGTGACCCTGCTTCTTTTACTGTGGTTTCTGCAACCTCCTCTACCTGCTCTCTGACTTGCCTTCCTCCTAACCCTTCCTGTTCCCCTGGATCAAGCCACGTTTCTTATTCCACTTACGCCTGCACTCCCGCCCTTCCCTAATTCTGTAGGCCCTAGTAGCTCATTATCTGATTTTTTTTTTCATTAAACACATGTCACTATAAAATATAACATAACTGAGCAAGAAACAAACCACAATATAGATAAAATGTTTGTTAGCCTTTATTCCAGTTACTCTATGTGTATTTTACATCTTGCTTTTATCATGCCAGTACAAACTGTTCCATGCAAAGCAATACCTTTTCTGACAGAGCATCATCATTGTTTGTTTGTAGGGTTGGGCACATTGGTGTCTGCTTCATGATCTGCCTTGGGGCATCTCTGTGACATTGTTCTTAGTTACTGCTGAAGGACCCAAACACTGGAATGGATCAGTCTGGCTGGGAAAAGTATGAAAGAGGGTCCACATGTTACATATGTTAGAGAAGAACAACATCCCAAAATAAAGAAAGAGAATTTGACTTAGTGGATTCCACTTTTGGCTCTTCCTTAGAGATGAAGCCTGTCTTGGCTGCTGGAAAGCACCTGCCACACTTCCATCCTGTTTAAATTATCTTTCTAGGCTTGTTTTGGGTTTGCATTACAAGGTTTTGGTAGCTGAAGGACTACAGGGGTGGCTTCTGTGAGAAGATGCTAGAAGCTTCTCCTAGGTCTGACAGAGCCAATGCCAGGAAGCTCAAAGAGGGTCCTGCTGATGGCCAAGTTCAAGCCCTCAGTAACAGGGGTAGTGCCTCAGGGATAACAGAGTTAATAAGGGGAAAAACCCACCAAGACCAATTGCATCTAGAGAGAGTACTGACAAGATGTGAGAGGAACAAAGCTGTAGACCCCAAGGTCAGTGAAGAAGGAGGGGGAGGAGGTGCTCCAGATGCTGGTGCAGAGATTCCACCTGCAGCCCGTGGAGGACCCCATGCTGGAGCAGGTGATTGCATGTGAAGGAAATTGTTACTGCATGGGAAACCTGTGCTGGAGCAAGCTCTTGGCAGAACCTGCAGTCTGTGGAGAGAGGAGCCCATGCCAGAGCAGGTTTGCTGACTGGACTTGGGACCTCATGGGGTACTTAAGCTGGAGCAGTCTTCCTGAAGATCTGCACCCCATGGAAGGGACCCACACTGGGGCAGTTCACGAAAAACTGCAGCCAATGGGAAGGACTCACACTAGAGAAGTTCGTGGAGGACTGTCTGCCATGGGAGGGACCCCATGCTGGAGCAGGGAGAGTGTGAGGAGTTCTCCCCCAGAGCAGGAAGGAGTGGCAGAGACGATATGTGGTAACCTGACCTCAGTCCCCATTACCTGTCCTGATGCCTCGGAAAGCCG
>VZTU01020689.1:53191-68887 GCA_013400835.1 Zapornia atra | reverse complement strand
GAAAAGCCATTCGAACCATGGAAGCCATTCACAGTTTAGCAGGATAAGGCCTTTATTTCTTAAATAGGAAAGAAAATACTTTAAGTAACTAAAACACAATCTAATTTTCAAGAAAGAAACTGTTAAATTGAGTATGAGGTAGAACAGCAGTGAATTCAAAAGGAAAATGCCAGGGGACTTTTGAAGTGTTAATGTTCCATGTTTAAAAAATTAGACAAACAAAATCAATCAAAATGTGCTCTACCAATCACCAGAAATTTCTGTCCAGATTTTAAAACACTGAAGTCATCCCAAACCTGAAACTGAAGAGATTTAATATCAGAAGAAGAAACAAAATTTTCATATTTTCTGATAAAATACATTGTTTCAGAGGAAGGGAAGAACCATAGAAGCCAACTCCTTAAACTGGGGCTGCAGAAAGGGGAGAATTATACAGAGAAAAATCAGCAAGATCAACAGTGGTCAGGACAAGTCCCCCTTGGGCTCCTAGTTTGTTTGTATCAGAGGCAACACCCTTCAAAACTTACTTTTGCAAAAGTTCCTGACTTCATGGTCAGCCCTACACAGGCATATCACCCTCTAGCTTAAGTGAACTTACATTCTGATGAGGATAGTCCTTTTAATTCAGTTTAGACCACAGTTATTTCTTTATTTAGTAAGAAATTAATTACTGTTCACTAAAACAGAATAGTCTACAAAAAGCATCTGTCTGAAAA
Source organism: Zapornia atra (assembly GCA_013400835.1). Lineage (NCBI taxonomy): Eukaryota > Metazoa > Chordata > Aves > Gruiformes > Rallidae > Zapornia > Zapornia atra. The sequence continues at coordinate 68,171 of VZTU01020689.1, read as the reverse complement.
TCATTAAGTCCACATCTGGTTATGGATTGAAGAGAAAAGGAAAGTACAATTTCCTTATAAATTCCTTAGGATTAAGAAAATGTGTAATTCCCATTAAAATCACAAGTATTTGCTTTCTTCTTTCTCACAAATCAAAAAGGAATCCTCAAATGAGCCATATTTCATTGAAAGTTACTTTATATACCTCTCAAGTATAATATTTACTTTGTCATGTATCTTCATGATTATACTGGCATCAGGAACAATAACAATCAAGTCTTGCAAAAACAATGCCTCAAAAAGGACATTAAACAATCAGCGTAAATAATTAATTAAAATAAGTATATTAACCTGGAATTAATCTTTGATTATATAGTGAAAACATCAACCAACATTCACACAGCCTTTGGAATGCAGTCCTGGACATTTTATTGTAGAAACGCACCCCTGTTGCTTGCATTAAACAAAATCCTGCAGCAAGTTTTGTATCTAGGCTGTGAAATAGCTAGAATAGGACAGGCACTGGAGAAAGGCTCATCATCTGTTTACCCAATATTTCATGCCTGCTGGCTAGCATGTCACTCTTCTTTAAACAGAACTAATTCTCCAGAAGTTGGTGTTTATTTACAACAGTAAAAAACCCCAAATCCCTCATCAGAGTCCAGTCAAATAAATTCAAGCCCACATAAGCTTTCTAGGTACTACATGGTGCAGTAACAGCACATGGGACATGGTATTTACACAACGCAGGTTTCTGAAGCTGTGCTTAAGTACAGATTTCCATTAGTGTATTATTCCTCTTTCCACACCTTCAGGCAAAGATAACTAATTTCAATAATATAAGGTTCTACCAAGAGATCTCTTATTGCAACTGCAGCTCCACCCTTCCACATATTCCACCATGACCGCAAACAAAATATTACTCAGTGCAATTGTAAATACCTAAGCAATACTGTATTATGGGGGGTTGGGATTTTTGCAAAAGAATAGCCTGGCAAGTACATGGAACAAATGGGCAAGTACTTGGGACTTTCCCCTGCCCCCTTGGCTTGGCAAGTGGAAAAATGCTGCTGCTGCTGCTTACTTCTGCAAGTTAGCAATCAGCTTTTATTATAAAAATGTAAGACAATTTGATTTGAAGGACACTTGAGGATTTTTATCTTCAAATACAATCGTATACATGACTAAAAGCAGATTCACCAATTAATTTTCAATCATTTTCTTTCAAGCTTGTTATTCATATAAACAATTACAGTAAGCTAGAATTATTTTCAAAATGCATCAGTATGATGCAGAACTAGTGTATACTTATATTTGCTTTGTCTAATGGAAAGAGCTTTTAGGCTGCATGAAATGCTAGTGATGAAACTGTCAATCATTCAAACAAGTAAATAGCTTTTTTCCTCCAAATTATGCTTTCAGAAGATTTTCATAGCTACTTAACCTCAGTCCCTCACTGCTTGTGAATTGCTACTTCTGTTGAAGGTTCTCTCTCGTACTCATGCCCAGAAATCTTTATCTCCAGCTACTAGGAATGTTCTGAGATCCACAGGTCTGAGTATTTCCAGATTCTCTGAACGTGAACTTCACACACTGAAATCTGTCAAATACAGCCTTCCGCCAACACCTGACTACTGTTTAATACCTCAAACCCAGCCAGGCTAAATGTTGTCTGAAGAATACTGAGAAGCCTACATACAGCCTGAGAAGCCTACAGCCCACTGTCTGGAATTCAGGAAGCTCCTTTCTCCATGTTACACAAGAACCTGCCTTCACAGCCAGTCCTTAAGAGATACTTTCTCTCGTTTGAGCTGTTACACTCCACATCTAACAGAAAGAGCTGCTTGAACAGTACTATCAGGTGCCTTTTAGAGCCAAATGCCTCAAGACAATAGGTAAGGGAAGACTGAGGAGGCTGGGCAGGGAACTGACATAAACTAACTGGGATTCACATGCCTTTGTGAGGCAAATTAACACAGTTTGTAAATGGAAAATGCTAGTAAGTGGCAGGTAGTTACAAAGGATTTCCTAACATGCCAGTTGGTTAGGTTGCAAATAACCTGGTAACGTGCACTATATTCTTGGTGTCACTGTGTCAGTTGAAGAGTTTAATAAGTCATTCTGTCTCTAGCTGCTTATTGATGACCTCCTTGAAATAGGGTATCACACCTTCCAAATCTGCCGCCTATTGGCTTGTAGGATAATATAACCTGGCCCGTTTTAGTAAGAAAGAAAAACAGTGCCAGAAGAACAATTCCTCCTGCTTAAACTAATACAATTTATGTCACAGACCTTCAGGAAAATGGGATTGCTGGTAACCTCTGTCAGTATAGATGGAACTAGAACACGAGGAGCATCTAGACTTTATGTTCAGTGTCAGAAGACATCATAGTTCCCTTTTCTCTCCCTTGAATGCACACAGAACATTACTTGTTACTCCAGTGTTAATCTAGCATCATATCAAGAGTTTTAAAATGGGAACAGAAATATCCCTTTGCTTCAGAGGAATGTTGTGAAAACCAGCTAGTCACTATTTACAAACCTCTTGTACACCCATGCTAAGCACCACAAAGGCCAATAAAATTAAGAGTTCTGAGTTCATTCTGCACTAAGGACGAGCAGAAAAAGCACTGACTACTCTTCAAACCATGAAAAAAATGTAAATAATTTCTTTGCACTAAATGTATACAATATTTTAATTAATATAATTTACCTATTAAAACACATAAACAACCATAACAGCTGCTAATTTTAAAAAACTGCACCAGCAGCTGCAATTTCTTACTTAATAGGAGTCATTTTCTATTAATATAGCAAAGCTACTTCAGTCAAATTTTGGGGGGTTTGAAGGCACCTTGAACTAAGCCACAATAGTCTGGACTAAGAAATTTGGACTAAGCCACAACTATGGTACATGGTGACAAATGGTATATACACTAAGGAAAGATGTTTGGGTTAGTATTTGCTGAATATTCAAAGTTTATGTAGCATTCTAAGAGCACAGTGTAACAGATGGATGGAGAGAGTGTGTCCTGATAAATTACATACATCTCTGTTCCTATTTGAATTGTAAATACCATGTTGATACAAGTTACCCTGTGAATAAATTGCAGTACACACTTACATAATCTTCTGCTAATGTGAAGTGTTGAAAAGAATGCTTGCTGTTAGCTAGAAGCATGACAGAGTGATTTGAATGCAAGTTAAAAAAGCAGTTAATACTGAATATTGTCTTTGTAAACAGATTTTGATGGATTTAGCTCCATCGTTTATAAGCCAAGAGACTAAACATAAAGTGCAATTAGGATGCTGAGTGTCATCAGTACCAAATCCCTTATGAATTGCTACAAGAAATACAGAAGCTGTCACTCAGAATTAATAAATACTGCATTTCAGCATTTTCACTAAAACAACAGGTTTTTTTCTCACTGTTCTCTATTAATACAAATTTAGGAAACATTCAATTTCCCAGCTCCTTGAAATGAAGGTATCCAGCACAGTGACTATAAGGCTGGGAAGATGAAACTAGTCTGCTTTTAACTCTGATCCAGACTCGATACTTTGGGTGAGCCCAGCCCCATCCAGATCAAAGCTGGGGATGCTTCCCAGTTTATGGATTTGAGCGTGCATCTTGACTGCATAACAGGAGGAGGAGGAAACAGGCTGGTCACTATCACCTGGAAGCATCACAATCAGGAAAGACAGGCACACAGGATGGAAATTATGTCATGTAGTGCAGGTACAGCCTTAAGCAAAGTGTCTTGCACAAAAAAACCTCGCTAAATTCTGAAACCTCTTTATTTAGTGAGGAAATAATGTAACCAACAGGTTAAGGTCTAAAATTAAATATTCACTATGGCCATGAACTATAAGCTACTGCAACATCATGCAAGGTCTACTGTCTAGTATCCCCTGACAACACAGCTAGCTAGTTAGAGATCAGAACTAAAAAAAAAAAGTTACCACTGAGTGACCCATATTTTATGTGCTCACTGACACGTGGCAGGAAGTTATATGTAATGCAGGTTTTCACAAACAAATGTAAACTCCTGTATTCTGACCTTCTCCTCAAAAATCTCATGTTTCCACACAACCTGCACAAGTAGAATGCCTCAAACCGCACATACTCAAACTTTGTCTCTGCATCACTGCACTCTCAGGGACCAGAGAGGTCTTTAGAAGAGTAAGGTCATACGTTGCCTTTTATTATGTAAGCACAAGACTGAAAATTCCCCTTTGTATACTATGTCTCCCATAGTACACAAAAAATACAGATGATGGCAAAATAGAACTGACTTTATGAATTGAGAAATTACTAAATATGTCCGCAAATAAGTGTCCTACAGTATTCTGATATCTTCTTTTCTATCTCAGAGCCATATATTTTACTTTAAATTACTCGTTAATAGAAATATTTTTATTTTCTTTGCAAAGCCATTTTTCTCAATGCAGAAAACTGTGAGATGGGCTCCCTCTAGAGTCTTAGCTATGACACAAACTTTGAATTGTATGTCATCTATCTACGTGCCAGCATCCTACTTAGCTCTCATCCAAAAAAAAACCCAGTTGTAAGATACCACTAGTGGAAAAAAGAAGTCTCATTCCTAGTTAAATATGTTTATGTATTTGTACAGATCAAGTAAATTCTTAACATCATGTAGTAAGGTTTTACTCTTCAACGTATCTCTCACATGATCCAAATAAATTGAGATATTTTAAAAACCTGAAGCTGTGCTTAGAAATGGAATCCTCTAACTATACAAAAAATATATATACCTTCATTTAAATGCATTATGTATATGTGAATACATTCCTTTTCCCTCAAGCAGAATGCACAGCATCCAGGAGTTTGATCTCTTTCAATTCAGGTCAGTGGATGCTTTCCCATCATGAGAACATGCAAGCAGATTATTAGCTCTAGAGAAGAGCATGGAAGGTGTGGATAGACAACTTTTGCCATCAATTAGTAAAAACTGTATTATGACCCATACTCATGGAAAACAGTAAGTGCGAAGGAGAGATGGTGAGCAGAGTGAGATGGGCTGTGTCTTCTGCCACCAAATATGCCAGGGAAGCAGAGCTCAAGCAGCATAGATGGGGTAGTAGGCTGATGGCATCATTAGTTTTTTCTTCTCTAATCAAAGGGAAATCATACTGTGAATCTCAGGATATTGTCCCTGACACAATTCCATGAGCAGCTCCATGCAACAGTATAGTATCTCTTTCTCCAACTAATAAAAGCAGCAGTCATGAATCCTAGGGACAAGGACTATGATGATTTGACAAAAATAAGATGCTTCATTTCATTTTTCTTAAATTGGTAAAACAAAAGAAACAAACAACTGAAGAAAACCCTTTTGAACGTAAAAAATTCCTGTGTAAATCTAGCACCTTCCCAGCCTTGTGTTTCCATGTTCTTTTGTTTCCCATTCATTGGGAAAGGAAACACAAGGCTTTGCCTTCAGAAAAATATAGTGTAGATGTGACAGCCTCTTCTAGAATGAAGAAATTATTACTTCCTCATAAATCTGACAATTATAATTATGTAATTAACACAGCTGCACATGTATAAATCACAACCAAAATAAACACGTAGATTAAAATCTGTCATTGACAGAGATACAAAAAATCATAAATGCTTCCCTCACTTCCTAATGCCAGGATTCACACTCATTTTGCTCTAGTTCTAGAGTAAGGTGGCTATTAAGTTTTCTCCAGAACAGTTAAGAATAGTTTTCAGCCTTTTTTTTTTTCCCTCCCCACTGCAGATTACCAGTTAACTTACACTTTCCCGTTGCCATGCACTGGGCGCACTGCGAGGGCTGACATCAGAGTCATCCTCTGCAAAGCTTGGCACAAGGAAATGGTATAATGAGTAAAGAGTCAGATGCCTTGACTACCTCAGCCTTTGTTTAATTCTTAGGGTGAGGACAGAAAATTGTCTGTAAAATCTCTAAAAAAAAAAAAGCAAACCCCAACAATGGCATGGCTTAAAAGAGGAATAGCACGCAGTCTCTTATGCTTTTGATATGTATACCAGAGTTAAGTCAATTAACAGGACTACAGGAGCAACAATACTCTAGAAGTTTCTAACTTAAAAATCACCTGAAGTTAGCAAACAAGCACCTGCATTAGGAACAAAAATTTGTGTGATGTAATTATGCATGCAATTTTGCACTGGAGCATAAAGAAAGAAAAATACGGCATAATGCATTTATTGCTATTTGTCTTGGTGCTTGTTTGCTTCACCTATTAATAAAACAAGCTAGCATCCAATATTATGGGTTGAAAAGGATTATCAAATTTTACCTACATCACCACCTAAGTTTTCAAACATAAAATTAATTCAGGACTTTCTATAAAGCCCGTTCTGCCTTGAATTCATATTAGCTTCTTTGTTTGCAGGTCCTACAGCTCCCCATAATTTGGGTAGAAGGAGAGTGTGGTAGGTTTAGCATGTCTGGAGGTTAAGTTTTTGAAACATAATCAAAGGAATGAATCACTATCAACATCCCTTTCTTCAGGGAGAGCCCTGTGTGGTATCTGTGTATTTGATTTAAAAGGGTTTCAGTCAGCGTTCATCCCAAAACCCAAATATGCTGCATCCCACAACACACCATCAAAACTCATAGTAACATTTAGTCTGTGATTAAAATAATTTTATGACAACATCCTACAAAAAATATGTTCAAACGTGGATAAATGAAGTAGTTACTCTAAACCACCTGTCTATAGATCTTCTCAGGAAACCAGCAGCCACAGCCGCCAACCCACTACCCTACCTCCACCTGGGTAACTGTGCAGCTCCGAGCTCTCACTGCAGCTAGCTCAGCACGCTGTTTGGCCTGGGGCTGAGTCGAGGCTAAGTATTTAATATTCTTAACCCAAAATGGAGGCAGCACACTGCTGGGACCTTTAATATGTAAAGTAGACAGGACGGAGTCAAAGCAAGGGGTTCTGAGCATTCCAGTGCTGTATCCTAGCTAAGACAAGCACCATGTTGGACGGAGTCAAAGCAAGGGGTTCTGAGCATTCCAGTGCTGTATCCTAGCTAAGACAAGCACCATGTTTTCTCCCTTCCTAGAGGGCAACAACTAACACCCCCTCTTTCAGCTGAGCCTGGTACCTTCCGATCCAGCCCTCATAACGCTACTTTTGCTGCCAAGATCAGTGCAATTGCATGAGCACAGCTCCTCCATGCTGCAGTCCACTGCAGTTGAGCACCTGCAGTCAAACCTCCTTTACTGTAGCAGGGAAGCAGGTCCTGGCTTGCTCAGGTCCCATTGCAAGGCCACACACCGCAACAATGCCCTTCTCCAACAAAACTGGAACCTGACAAGATCTCCACTCTGTCGTGTTCCAGGGCAGGACTGAGGAACCCAAGTGCAGGCCCACAGCTGCCCACGTCTGCCATCACCTAGCACAGCAATGTGGCTCAGTTTCAACTACAGCAGGGTTTGAATACAGATATTAAAATTGTTTACTCCAAAGCCAACTACAAAGCTCTTAGTAAATACTGTATTTTTGAACAAATGCCAAGTAGTTAAAAATTGCTTACATATTTACAATAAATATCAAAGACAGTCAGGGCTGAAGCATGTTGATTTGCAATCTCTGTGAGTGCTAGTTTACATAACAAAAATGAATCACTGTAACTTTGGCTTCCACCATATTTGCGTAAATTCTTGGATCGCATTAATACATTATGGCATCTCTACAGCTGTTAAATCTATTACCTCAATTGTACAGACTTAAATTCTGCCAACATTCACACACACAAACATCCTCTTTCTCTCTTTTAAGTATAAAACACTTCAGTGAAGCCATGGGTCTTCTTTTTTTTAACCACACACGTGAATGCAAAGTGCCAGAATGGCGATCACATGTGCTAAAGAGTTCCTCTTACTTTGAAGAGTATTTCTTTCATAATAGCCCTAATAATAGCCTTATAATTTGCTTATAAGAGATCACATATTATTATAACATTTCATCTTTAAACATAAATTGAGGATAGAGTTAAAATCAAACATAAGCGCTTTTTTTCCCCCCTTAATTCAAATATCACTTAGTGAAGAAGTTGAAGCAAGCTGAGATTTCCAGAGCTGTGAAGAGGACAGTGCAGCAATTCCCAGTATGTTCAATAAAACTGCTTCAGCTCACACTACAGGGAAAGTAGGTCTCTGGTTCAGGATCCAGCCCAGCAACGGGACTGGGCATTTAGAACACTGTATTTCAACTTCAGCACATATGCTTATTGTAAGAATCTCACGTGCAAACTGACTGAACTGAGAGATGCTAAAAGCTCACATTTGCTAAAAATCTTCACTTTGTTACAATTTCAGCATGGAAGTTAAAACTATGATGATTCAGAGCGTGAAGTAGGAATCTATTTATGGATCATGAATTTTAGAAGGAGCAAAGGGAGCAATTTTAAAGGAATATAGATAAAATAATGTCATTAACTTCAGTTTTAAATTAATGAGCCAAGTTTAGCCGGTTATCATTCCTCAGGCTCATTAAAGATATCTTAATGTGAATCACAAAAATTTAATATATTTGCTCATCCATCAGGCTTTTGAAACTCTTTCTTTTCATCAGAAATTATAAATACAAAGTAAATAAATGGACATTGCAAATGAATCGCTTCTAAATTCTCTGTACTATCTCAAAGGTTTAAACTGCAACACCCTGTACAGTCAGATGCACAATGATATATGTCATATTAGTGGACATGAATGCATTTTCTTACAATGCTGCCTCCAGAAATCCAAGCAAGCATGATACCTAATGCAAAACCTCCATTGTATGTTAAGACAGCTACATATACGTAGAAGAGGTCACGTTAATATAGCACGTAAGTGTATGTAATTTGATGTTCCAGGCGTTATTCTAGAACATGTCCATAATGAATAAACCTTTGCCTGCTTGCAAAGCAGAAGGGGCAGCATCATCACTGCAGACAGCAGTCAAACACCTGTTTCATCCTTCAGTGGCAAAATACTAAATAAGACCAAAGGACGGACCTATGTGTCCCAAGGGAGGGTGATTTTAAGTCTCAATGACAATAGAACAGTTGCATTTTTATGTTGCAAGCAAGCTGCTACACAGTTTCCTCCTACCCTGCACGAAAAGACACAGAGGTTTGAAGCCATATGGTTTCCTCTAGGTGCTGTATGCTATGGTTCAGGTTAGATGAAACGCAACTAGCCATGAGGAAATACCATGGCACAAACAGAATGCAAATGTGACAGACTTGTACACTCACGAGAGGAGGTATCCTACATAAATAGCACTATTCAGCCCCATCACAAAAACCTTGCTCTGAGAGCATTTACAAGAATAATGCTCATGATGTCAAAGGAACTATTTTTGTGAATAAATGTTCATTGGTGAGATTAGAAGATCACAACCTAAGCTATTAATATGAAAAATACTAATCTTTAAATAACTAACCCAATGTGACCCCAAGCAGTCGCTTTCACTGCCTTCAACAGGCATGATTTGATACCTCTAGTTTAAAAATGTCCAACTCTGCCTCCTCCAGCCCAATCTGCCTAATCACTGACTCTTCTTTTTATCTTTTTGTCTACTTCCTGCAAGTAGAACTTTTCCTAGTCCAAGTAGTTAAATTTGGACTAAAGGGTCTGCAGGGTACAACTGCACTCTCGAAAGAGCACAGTACTGGGGCATAAACCCTCGAATGGAGAGCGGAAAACCTGGGATTCAGCCTGGAGCAAATCGTTCAGCTGCAAGTACAGAGACACACACACACAAGCAAACCTAATGCTGAGGAATGAGAAAGAGAAGAGAGAAAGTAGGACAAGTACAGACGTGTCTTATTTCATCCTAATTCATATCATTGGTTTGAAGTCAAACAATTTGACTTGTTCACGGGCCAAAGCTGCAGCACATAGTTTGTGAAGATGAGAAATCTTAGTACCACAGTAAGAATGCTTTGTTTTGTTTCAGCTCAGAATTACTGAAAAGGGTAATGCAGCATGCACAGTAGTGGTACATCAGCAGAATTAGGGTAAGATGATAAAGATGTGAAGCACCCAAAGTAAAGTTCAAATGATAAATGAGAAGCAAGCCCATCGTGCATATCGATTATATACTGTGAACATTAAGACTGCCTTCCATTTGCTTGCACTTTTTTTTTTCCTTTGGCCACTGACAGATGACTGTCGCTGTTCTTCTCTCCAAAATTACACCCATCAGCATTTTGGAATGTTTCTGGTTTGGTTTTAGACTTTTTGAAGAGCTGTACTGTAGTTATTCCTCCGCTCTCTTTAATAAAAACTCCTTCAAGGATACTAGGAACTGAATCATCACTATTTAAACCATCAAATGTTGAAATATTCAGATGACTCCATCTGCTACACTGGTGGTTTGCACACCTCCCTGTATGGGAAGTCTCACTTCAGATGTAGAGCTCTAAGACCCAGCCAAGCTCGTGGATGCATTGTATACAAGTAAGCCTCTCTTGCCCTTTTATTATTACTGAATTAGGAGAAACTGTTAAGACATGACAGAGTAGGGGAAGGCAGGAGTTTTGGAAACAAACCTGTCAAAATTTATAACCTTCTAGTGGACTCTGGAGAAGTCACCTCTGAACATTTCTTCAGCTAAGAAGTCTGAAAAGCCTATCAAATATTGTAACTCAAAGCTTATTTTTTACAAAACAATTTAGTCCATTTAGACCTACAAAACCATTAGCATTAGCAGTTCATGTTCTTGTAATATTGTCTGCATATACTAAACTCTGCATTAACACTGGTATAGAGATTTCTGGGAGGCCATTAGGAAACAAAATGAGGCACAAATCCCTGTAAAGTACAAGAGAGAAGCCATTTCATAACACCCTTATCAGGAATTCAAAAGATCAACCACTGGCAGACCAAGTCAGACAGAAACTACATTTTTTGCATTCAAGATCTGTAAAGTAACCCTTAAACTGTGAGGTGTACATTACAGGAAACTTCTGCCCCCACAGTCGTACCTCATTTTATCTCCTCATCTTTTCTAAACTGTCAGAAACTGTCCTGCTGGCAACCACCTTGCAAACAGCTTTGACAGCACCAGAAAGCTCCAAATACACTTGAAAGATATAGTGAAATCAACCTGTTTATAAGATGACACTCCATTTACAGATGATTTTGAGAGTTCCTGTGGAGTTCCTGGTAGGCTCCTTGGAATTTTTAGGGTTAAGTTTAGATTTGACACATGGCTTTCAAGCATGCAAGGGTTCCGTGGGAATTCTGACACAGGGAATGACTGAAGACACATATCCTTTCTGCTCACATCCCTTCTCCTGCCATCTCTATAGGAGTTCATGTTGATTCTCACCTTGCACCTCATTCCTGAAAAAGGAATTAGCATGCAGACACTGTGGCCTGAAAGAGCTGCTTCCAATGACAGCTACTAAGCATCAGTGCAATAGTTTGCAGAAAAAAAGCCTGGCACATGCATAAAAAAAACCCAAATCCAGTTCCTCCAAAGTTACCCACCATGCATCACACAGAAACCTTCAAGTGCTGCAGTCTACTTTAGCTTTTGATCTTCTTTAAACTGCTAGGAAGAACAAAGGACTTACATGACAAAAATCAGTATATTAAAGTTCAGAACATGCTAAAAAGGGCAGAATTTTTGATCAAAGTTCTCTTCATTAACAATTATTGCATATTTCACTGCAGAAAAGCAAAAGTAAGTCCTTAAGAAAGCTGAATGCTAATTTTAACACAATCAAAATGCATAAAATGCATAGATGGCTTAAATGACAAGAAATGGCTCTCTAACATCTTGACTATTTAAACAGAAGCAGATGGTTTACATGGCTTTATGGCTTAATTAAACATTTTATATATTCCATAAAATGATATCTAATGGCATGCTTTCCAATTGGCTTTCTAAATTTAAATTACAAAGTAATTTTATGCATGCACATAGTAGTCAAAAATTAATTAAAATACGCATATCCAATACTAACTTACCAACATAGTTTCTACTTTTTAATACACATGAAAAATCTAATTGTCCACCTCTTTCCTACTTCTTTGTGATAATACAATTTTTTTTTTATAATTCTACTGGGTTCCTTTATTTTAAACAGTCCTAATTTAAAAGCCAGTATTCTAGATTTTCCCTTCCTATACCCTTTACAGAGACAAAATTCACGAGCAATAAGATAGAATTTATTTTACTATGACCTTAAAACCAAGCCCTAACAAGATACAGGTATGGATGCCACTATGATAGTTAAGATACAACTACCGATGAGTGGAAAGATCCAAGAGAGATCACAATGAAGAAAGTTTAAAGAAACTGCTTAGAATTCATGTCATGAAAGTAAGATGACTGGGAAAAGGTATGCTGCTCCCAAACTGCCCAGGAGAAAATAAAATCAGGTTACATAGTTCCACAAAGCCACAATCACATGGTTGGAAAAAGAGGGATGCAAAGAAAAGATCTAGAATAGTGGTGAAAGTACTCTTTGCCAAGTATAAATTTGATACAGTAATTCCTGCAAAAGGATGGATTACACAATTATTATTTAGAGTTACTGGCATTACTTTTTAAAACTGACTCAAAACAAACATAGTAAAAGGCAGAAATAGACAAAACAATATAATCCCTGAGCCAGGGGCTTGTTTCACTGTGTGACTACTAAAGACAAGCTAGAATAGAATGAAATTAATTCTGTTCTGTGATTTATTGTTCAAAACAGCAAGAAAAAGTAACACCATTTATTGTGTGCATAAATGGCCCTGCTCATTTACACTTCAGTATGATTCTTGCGTAAGCAGTTGACAAATGTCTATCACGAAGTGAAGCATGGGGTTACTTCTAAGTGATTTGTGAGTCAGGTCATTACACCCTGCACATAAATCAAAAGCTCTAGCACTAGGGCACGTTGCACATTTTAAACTACAGCAGCTTTTCCTGGTTCTTTCTGGGCACTTGTTCAGCACCTTGCAGCTCAGAATTCCACAAAATTTTGTGGGCCTCGCCTTCTCTTGACCCAACACATACCCATAGAAATGAGCAGGGGAGCAATCCTAATCATTAAAAGACATTCCTTAATTGATGAAATGCAGCTATGTCACAGTACAGTTCTTTATATACAACGTAAAAAGATAAATAACCCCATGTTTCCATCTAAACATGCAGACATGTATATGGATTAAAAATTAGCAGTTACAAAAACCTGAAAGATTTTGTTGAGTAAATCAGAATATCAACTCCAATAAAAATTGTGATAAAACTAAGAGACTTGGCTGTTAGAGTGATCAGAATCCTTAATACTATATGAGACCATATGCTGCCCATCTCCTTTAACAAATAATTTAGGCATTCCAAACCACAGATGAAAAGAACAGCAGAATAACCCAGGGAAAAATATTTTTGGACATGCATTGTTTTCAAAAACGTAATATCAATTCAGATAAAGTTATATTAAAGTTGTAATCATGATTGAAAAAAAAAATCAAGAACTGCCTACTCTTGTATTCATCTATCTAAAGAAGAGAGCTTTTACACTTCTCCACAACACATGATGCAACTAGAAGGCAACACCTATGAGTTCAGAGAGAGAACTTATTTTGCTTACCTAGCAGTTGCTTACATTCCTCTAAGAGAAGCTTGGGCTGAAAAAAGGAAGAAACACCTGACAGTTAGTTACACTAAGCTAAGTACAGTCTGACACATTTCATTTGTTTTAGCACACATTATTTCCTTAATATCCTGGGAGGCTTTATGTGTCCTTGTCTGCTAAATCAACTTTTAACAACTGCAACCCACCCCATCTAGAAGATCCAAAGTCACTTAATATGCACAGGAAGAGATAAATGTTGCAACAAAAAGTCAGTCCTTATATAGGAAGTCTTATTTAAATTCTGGAAATTAAAACCACAGGAACTATCCACTAACCTACTTTGTCACATAACGTTTAGGAAGGAAATGTAAACCTTCAGCAGATATGTTTGTTTTTGCCATCAGTCTGACAGATGTTTTGATTTCCCTGAATTTGTCGTAACATGAAAACGATAAACTGATTTCTCAGGTGCGCTCTACTAGACACAACATTGTTGTCTTTGTTGACTAAACAGGGTTTTTTCCCCCAAATATTTCACAATGGTAACTTTGTGAGACTGAGAAGCAAAGACAGAAAGCATGAATCAACTCACTTTCAGTGCACTTTTGGGAGTTTCTGTCAGTCTGACATGGGCTGAAGTATCTAACCCGTGTTTGGTTTTCTCTGTGTAAACAAGAGGATGCTCAGGGAGCAAGCCTAAAGACCGACGTGATTTCAAACAAAGCAAGCACGTGGAGGGACACACCGCAACAAATCCTGGATTATGGGCACTGCAATACAGTCCAGAATTGTCTTTAGAACAGGTAATTCTTGCAAAGATTCCTTGCACTGTACGTGCATTTGAGAACCTGTTTCCAGGCCCTAACCATAAAACCGAGGATTGTTTGTCTCCATCATGGGAGGAGCTCAGCCTTGCACTTCGGGAGGTTACTCTGCGGCTCTCTGCCCAGAGGGAAGCCTCCGGCAGCGCCGCGGGCTTGTCTCTTTCCAGACGTTTACGCTACTGCGGACGTGTGTCGGGAGAGACCAGAGACCGAGTGCGGGCAGGCCGCTGTGGGCCGCCTGCCCGCCCCCGGGAGCTTCTCCCCGGCACCAGCGTCACCCAGGGCAGCTCCCCGAGCTGCGGGGAAAGGCCCCTGAAGAAACGAACCCCTCCGCTTTTCTCTGTAGACACCTGCGAGGCATATTCGCACACGGCTCTGCACCGCGGGCACAAACCGAAGCCTGCGGCGGCCTCTTCTCAGCAGTGGCATCCCCACTCTCCGCCCTACCACCTGCACATCTTATTCACGGCTCCCTAATCTCTCCCGTGTGGCGGCTGCCTTCGGACCCCGCCGCGGTGCTGACGGCCCCGCAACGCCCCGCGGGCTGCCGAGGGCAAGGAGGCGGCAGCCGAAGCTAGGCAGCGGG
>VZTU01020689.1:0-53000 GCA_013400835.1 Zapornia atra | reverse complement strand
GAGGAGAGAGGAGCGGACCGCTCGGCAGCCCCGCGGCAACCCCGCGGTGGCGGCCTCTCGCCGCACATCCCCTCACTCTCCCCCCGGCAGTCCCCCGGCCTCGCGGGGCTGTTACCTCCGGTCTCTCCGCAGCGGGCGGCACCCGGCGGTGCATCTCTGCGTCCCTTTGCCGCTGCGGGTCCCATCGCGGATCCTGGGGCCGAGCCGACCCCGAGGTCTGCTGGCTGTACCTGCGAGGGGCGTCCGCCCTCTCCCTGACGAGCAGTCCTCCGCCGCGGAGCAGCTGCTGGCCCAAAGCCGCCCAGTCCTGTGGGAAAAGCGCCGCTCCTCCGGAACGGAAACTAAGTTTGAAGGACCAGCGAGCCGTGCTAAGCCCGCTCTTTTAATTGTGGTACAAGCGGCTGGTATTTAGGGCCATTCAGTAACGCTCCGTGTGATTACCTCATTCACGGTATCCATAATCAAGAGATGGGCTGTCGTTGCGTGGGCTTCAGAAAGGCGATAATTAGACATCAATTAACTTAAATGCTCACGTGCAGTCTGCACAAGCTGGCAACGGGGTTCTTTACTAACTTGTATTTATTGCATAAGTAAGAAAATGTACTTAATTGCTTTTCTCCCCCTCTCGTAGGTTGTAACTTCTGCAAGACTTCAGACATGAAGTAGGGCAACCAGCGTTTTGAAGATCTCCATCCTAAATACGGCCATATCCCTGAATGTTGGCAAATTAACTGGAGGCTTTTCCCAAAACCTGCTTGAATCAGAACCTGTAAATTTCCTAGAAGCTTCATAATGGAGTTCTTAGTATCCAAAGCAGATTATCTTAGATATTTGAAAAGGTCTTTATTGCTAGTTTTAGTATGTGTAATAGTTCTTGTGTGCACTGATCAGGACTACTATAGTTTACTTGGGGTATCCAAAGAAGCAAGTAGTAGAGAAATTCGACAAGCTTTCAAAAAACTGGCATTAAAGTTACACCCTGATAAAAATCAGGTAAGTTAAATCTTTAACAGGTCCAAGTTAGTTTTTTAATGATGTTGATGTTTAAACACAGTGTGATTTTAAATGTTACTCTATTCTTACAATGTAGTTACCGGGTAACACCGTCCAGCTCATTTTCTGCAGAGAAAAGTTACAAAAAGGGATAGATTGGTCATACATGGTTGTATTGAATTTGGATCATATTAAATTGCTGTAGTAAAAAAAACCAAACAAACATTTAGTTCTCAATTACGTTTTTGTAAATAGAAGGACACTTATGTCTGTACCATGTTGCTTTGTTGATAAACTGACTAGTTTGTCTCTTTCTGTTTATCTTAGTGTAACTTTCTGTCTCTAAGCGGCAAACACAACCCACCTATACTGAGACATCAGTCTCCAGCTATCAAACAGGATAAAACTGAGACTGAGTCTGAGACTGCCTGGGCATAAGGAGGGAGAGCAGTAGGGAGCTCTAGATTAACTAGAGAGAGAAGGCTGGGAACGGCTTAGTCTGTGCTACCATATTTTCCAAAGTACAAAGAAATAATTGTTTTATTTAAACATAATCAGTTTTCCCTCAAGATTTCCTGAATAATCAGAAATTCATGGGAAATACAAGGGTTTGGATCTTCATATGTGTAACTGCACCTG
Source organism: Zapornia atra (assembly GCA_013400835.1). NCBI lineage: Eukaryota > Metazoa > Chordata > Aves > Gruiformes > Rallidae > Zapornia > Zapornia atra. The sequence continues at coordinate 51,368 of VZTU01020689.1, read as the reverse complement.
CACAAAGCCCCAGAAGACAGTGATGTTCCATGTGAGCTCAGGGCCTGCCTGCACAGTGTGTTGGAGCCTCTGGGGCACTCATGTTTTACCAGGGATTTGAACAAAGAAAAAGCCAAATCTCAACAAAGTTAGAAATGCCAACTTGTAGTTATTAACTGCAAGGTTTATTTTCCCTGTGTTGTTATCTTTCAAAATAATAACATTTTGGGACAGATTCTGTAGTTTCCAAGTATGGAAATACTATTAAAATACTACTAAAAGTTTTTCAGTCAGTTATTTTAAACATTAAAGATGATGTATAGAAGATGAAGCCCTTACACAAATTTCATAATAGTAATTAATTTCATCTGTTTCTAGGTAAGTAAGTCAAGAATCATTAAGAAAAAATCTTTTGTACGAAATGTGTAAACACAAGTTAAAAGGGTGTGGTAATGCTACAGATTTTGCACCATTCTAATTCCAAAGCTACCTAGAGCCAGGATGCTGTTTAAATAAAAAGGGGGCCTCTGTCTACACCGTAAGATCAGAAGGGGTGAATCTATCTTTATAGCAGAGATTTTCAGACTGAAAGAGTAGGGATTGTAGGGGTGTAGAGAAGATTAGGGGATGGGCCTTCTTGAGTACGTTTATTTTTTTCTTCCATTGAAGAAAGTGAGTTGAAAGAAGAGGAATCACAGGAGAATTTGACAGCCTCCTACCAGGTCTCTTTGTGGTTGGTACTTAGAAGGGGCAGAAGACATATCTGGCTTCAGGAAAGGAAAACTTTACTGTAGTTTGTTTGGAGATTGCTGCATAATGTCTGCTTCCATCGCAACTGGCATTGTTAGTAGGGACATAAAAATAGTTCTGAAGACTGTTTTCCCAGCATTATTATGTAAGATACGGTTTATTAATTACTTACTAATTACAGTTTTCCTTAAATAGAATGATCCAAATGCACATGAAAACTTTCTGAAAATAAATAGAGCCTATGAAGTACTTAAAGATGAGGATCTACGGAAGAAGTATGATAAATACGGAGAGAAAGGTCTTGAGGATCAGCAGCAAGGGGGTCGTTATGAAAGCTGGCATTTCTATCGCTATGATTTTGGTGAGTTATGGTTTATGCTTGTGATTTGTGTAAAACAGTCACAAGTAAATGCAACATTCAGATCTTTTCACACTCTTCTACTATATCGTCTCCAGATTTCTGCCTGTTCTCCTGTAGCTGTCAACCCAGCCTTTTATTTACCCTGTTAACAGTTACCTAGAAATACCAAAACTGTGATAATTTGTTTACCTAGCTTTTTGTTCCTGCTGATTACCTTTTTATTTGCCACCTAACTTAATTTTTTTATTAAAGTGCAACACTTTTTTTCTCACTGAAATTTCAGTGTTAGTATTTCATCAATATTCCTTTCAAGTCTTTAATGTAGGAATACCTTTTTTGTTTAGATAAAGTATTCTCAAGTGGATTTCAAGTGGAGATTTTTGCAATATCAAACCTTATTTTATATACAGTTATACAATTAGAGATCAGTAAAGTGGTAGTACAAAATGAAAAAACAGCAACAGAATCACACCTAAAATGGTCTTGAGACAAGTTATTTAAGGTTTGTCTCAACAAATTTTAGGTAGCTGTAGGGAAAGGCTGTGATGAACCATCCCCAGAGCTGCTGTAACAGGTGTAACCTAAAATAGGGAACTGAGAAGCACCGTTTGATTGATATGAAAGAAAAAGCTGAAATTAACCTCTGCCTTGGTAAAATTTTTTCCTGATGTAGTTTAGTTTAATATGTCCCAACCTGTAAAGAACAAATGTCTGTGCAAATTGAATCAACCAAAGGTACAACCATCACGGGAAAACACGGAAGCTACCCTAAAACTTCAGAAAAACAGATTTAAGAAGTTTTTTTCTGTCTGAAGTTGCACTGCTTGATTGAGAAACAATGTCCTTGAATGTCTATTTAGTAGTTATTTGTAGAGTATCTATATAATTTTTTTATATATGTGTATGTATATATACATAGAGATATAAATGGATAGTAATATCAAAAGTATCCTGTCACCTGTAGAAAATAATTTCTCTCATTATTTATTTGCATTTAATCCTTGAATACCTCAGATGAAATGGCATCTCACCATGTTAGGTACTGTAAAAGATTTGTAGTCATAGTAGCGTCACGTAATGCTGCCTAAGAGTACTTCTGGTGCCTGCATTGCCTTTCCTGTGTACTTGAAGCAGTAGGCTGTTTTGTAGTGGTGGTCTAGGTGGGACTGCTTAGCTTTTTTTAGAAAAGCCATCTGTCTCCCTCACCTTTATTGTCCACTTCATTCCACTGCGTTCACACATTGTTAGTGGAAAAGTTTGTGGCTGAAACACCTTTCTGATCTAAAATGTTTAGATAAAATCAGAGTGAGAGAAGTGAAAGCTTCCAGCCATTACATTCAGTTCTCTTACTAAGAGCATTCTTGACTTTTAATGTGACAACTGCTTGATGTTATTTCTAATACTCTTGCTGTAACAGTGGTAGTTCAAGTTCTCTGCTAGAATACCAGAATAACTTTTCTGATGGTGGCTTTTGTAGGGTGAGGGTGTGGGAGTTACATATTACCGAACAAATATAGCTTTATTGTAAAAACTTTGCCAGCTCACTAATTCAGTGTACTGTCTTCTGGTTTCTGTCTTGTGAATGATAGTTTGCTTCTTCATTTAAAAGATGTCAAAAATAAAAAGTAATTGTTTTTCTAATAGGTATTTATGATGATGATCCTGAAATTATAACATTGGATAGAGGAGAATTTGGTAAGTTTTAAATCAGCAGCTATCTGACAATATGGCAACCCAAAGTAACAATTTTTACATTGATCTGTATTAGCTGTATTATCTATAGGCTTCTGTTATGCATCTAGACAAAAAATTGTCAGAAAAACATCTTCAGATAAGAACATAAACAAAACCCTGGTAAATGCTAGTTAGCAAATAATCTAAACTGTTTCTTGATTTAAGTTTGAAAGATGCTTTGTGAGATCTGTAAGAGGAAAGTATGTGAATGTTGTGGTATTCTACCGGCTGCTAGAAAGAAAATTAACTCCATCCTATGTGAAACCAGGACATTGAATTAAAATTTTCTCTTCATTTATCATTACGAATTATTTTTGGTGTCTAAAAATGCACTTGATAGAAAGTTTTTTTTTTTTTTTTTTTTTTTTCTGCAAAATCCAGTCAATTGTGCCTTGCACAAGAGGGTCAAGACCAGGTAATAGCAGATACTAAACACACAGCTAATTAAAACAAGGTCTGCAGAGATAATGCTTTCAGTGAGGACATCACCTGTTATTTTTTTCTTTTAAAACTATAGCTAAGTTTGTTATAAATCCTATGTAGAGTGACTGCTTATCCTATCAAAGTGACTGTTACTGTGTCTGATGTAAAAATACTTAATTCAGCTTTTGGGGAAAACAGTATAGTAAAATTGTACATTCTAGCTATAACCATACTGTAAATGTGCATTACTTAAAATTTTCTCCTTTCAATCTAGATGCTGCTGTTAACTCAGGAGAACTGTGGTTTGTAAACTTTTATTCTCCTCGATGTTCCCACTGCCACGACTTGGCACCTACGGTATGTATAACAAGCAAAGTAACTCTGACCATTCATTGGTTTTAACAGCATAAAACATAACGAAATGGGTCTTTACACTAAAGCTGAAAACAAAGACAGCCATCCAAGATACCAGGAATAAAACACGTCCTGAATTGTCACTCTTTATAGGAATTTTTTTCCCCCCTTTTTTCTAGTGGAGGGAGTTTGCTAAGGAGATGGATGGAGTAATACGCATTGGAGCCGTCAACTGTGGAGATAACAGAATGCTTTGTCGAATTAAAGGGATTAACAGTTATCCCAGTCTGTATGTTTTCAAAACAGGAATGGTGAGTGACAACATTTCAAGCATTTTTGGAAAGACTGAAATCTGGAAGAATATTTCTTTAATATTTGTTCAATCATAGACCTTTATGTAAAGATCTTCCTTTTAATATATTTCAATTTAATGAATTGCACTTCCTTTACATTGATTAAATTAATTTAGAAAGCTAACTTCAAAAATTGATACAGTGGATTTTTGGAATCATTTTACTGTGCAGCATATCACTTCTGATTCGTGAAGATGTTACCGACAGTGGTGCTGTAGCAAGTCTACTTAAACGGGTTTTCCTATAGTATTCAAATACAAAGAGTAGTCTGTCATTTTGAGTCTAAACATTATGACCAGGTACCTAAAGAAACTTGGAAATTCCTTCTACAAGATCTCCTCCATACTAGCTGCATTACGTACATCACCCTTTATAGCCACTTGTTCAGTAGTGATGCTGGGGCAGCTTACAAACAGCACTTGAATAGTTAGGCATGTTTCAGCAATGATGAGGTTTGAGAGGTTGAAGGCAGAGACTGCATACGCCAAGCAACTTTTATTTCAATAGAAATATAATCATTAGGAGTTGGTGTTTCTAAGACTAAATTATTCTTGTATTGCTGGACTTGTGAGAACTCACATTACAAAACTGAAATAAAAGTTAAATTGCAAGTGCTCCAATAAGGCAGGGATGGAACAGTGAGGGTTGGGAGGGGTGTGTGGGGAAGGTAGGCTGCAGTTGCATAAGTATTATTATAAAGAAACACTAGGTTTTGGGGTAGTGGTTGGGGGGGGGGCAACTCTATAAACTATATTCTTTGTCTTCTGTAGCAACCAGTGAAATACTATGGAGACAGGTCAAAAGAGAGTTTAAAGAACTTTGCCATGCAATATGTTACAAGCACAGTCACTGAGTTATGGGCAGGTAATGTTCACCTATTTTCCTTTGGGGGTTGTTCTTTCAATTGCTTTTACACTATAAAATCTGTCAGAAACTACGTATGCAAATTAATCTCTTAACTGTTGCTGTTACTAGTTTATTGTCATTTCCTAGTAGAAATCTAAAAGCTTGTTTCATAGTCACCTTTAGTCACAAGCTGATGCAAATTGTTTTGCTCATAGGAAACTTTGTTAATGCCATTGAAACTTCATTTGCTTCTGGCGTTGGTTGGCTGATCACCTTCTGTGCTGAACGTGGGGGTAGGTGTATTAACTTTTCAAATAGGGTAAACAAGAAAAGAAAACACTTTTGCTGATAGTGGGATAATCCCTTTTGCTTCTACAAAAGCTGTAACATCGTAGATGATCATGGTATTTGGACTGTGGGTTGCTTAAGCTCCGTTTGAGAGGCAGTTTGACAAAAGGAACAGTAATAGAAAGATTATGCTATTGTGCTTCTGTAATGTCACATGAGTTGTTACAGCAGCACTCATGTAACCGCTCAGGAAGGGCCACTGACCAGGTCAGTAACTGTCAGAAGAGGCCACTGACCAGGTTCCTACTCAAGCTCAAATGATAGGTACTGCATAGCTACGTGCCAGTTTGTCATGATAGCTCAGTAGAAGAAAAGGATGCGTGTCCATTAAACCGCCAATACTCAAAAATTAGCTGAATAGTTTCTCTTAAATTAGGTTTGTACAGCAATTGGTTCAGTAATTGGTTTAGAATTGCATTACTTTTTGTAGCTGTTTGTTACTGACTTTCTTGGGATCAACATTGGATGTGGTCCATGAGAAAGGTGCCTTGGTTAGCTGGTAGAGCTAAGTAAATGCACTACACCTTTGACAAATAAAGATTTCTTGCTCTTATGAAGGGACCTTTGCTCTGTGAACAGAATAACCTTGGATTTACGTTTGTCAGTAGCTTGATTTCAAGCTATTGTCCTTTTGTTATTAAGTTTTCAACTGGCCCAATTAAAGTGAGGTTGTTGCATCTTCTCACTTCAGGAAAAAAATCTGCATCACAAGATAACTATTCAAAATCTGGAAAGGTAATTAGAGCATCTGATGTATTTATTATAGTGACCTATTTGAATCACAAAAAATTGCTATTTCTGTTGAAATCGCACTCCCAAATAGTATGTAGATACCTCTTGGGGTTGTGGGCTTTTTTCTAAAACATTGGTTAAGAAGACATTTTAAGGTCAGTCTTAGTATAGCAAATAAAATATTTAAAATTAGATAGATATGTTAATGAAGCAAGAGAATGTTTTTCATGTTATTTTGAGCAAAGAGTAGACAACAGTGAAGTGCTGATTACTACTAGATGTTACAACTTCAAGTCACTGAAACACTGGACAAACAGCCAGGAAGCATGCCTTTTGAAATGCTCACTTTTGTAGGGAGGAAAGGGACAATTCTAAATGCGAGCAGGTTTAGTGCATTAATAATTAAGTTTCATGTTTGTAAATAAATCACTTTTATTTTACAGACTGCTTGAGTTACCAAACACGCCTGAAGCTAGCTGGCATGCTGGTAAGCAGTGTTTCATTTTGAAAGTTACCTGTTATAGTTAAAATAATAGAAGTGAAAGCATGAAGTTGTAGTTAAAACTCTGAGCTTAGCGAAACCAAGATTTCACCCACTAACTTTCAGAAGAGTGAAACATTTTGGCTTAATAGCTATTGGAATAACATTAAATTTTTAAACTGTTTTATGAAATATGAATGGCTATTAACTAAGGAATTACAATGTGGTCTCCTTCCTTTTTCTAAATGTCGTATATAATTGCTTGTGTTGGGATTTTCAAAAGCATTTTTGAACCTGAAATTAAAAGCTCTTTTTTATATTTGTTTTTTTGTTGCTTTGTGGTTTGTTTGTGTGTTTTCATTACAGGAAGGCCTTGTTAACGTAGGCTGGATGGACTGTGGCACCCAGGGTGAGCTTTGTGAAAATTTAGATATCTCATCTAGTACTACAGCATACTTTCCACCTGGAGCCACCATAAATAACAAAGAGAAAGGAGGTGTTTTGGTACGAGTTGTTTCTCAACCATTTTGTATTTAGATAAAATACAGGGATGGCAGTGACAAAGGAATGTATATATAACTTCCAGACTGACTATATACAACTGAAAAGATGTTGGGTTGTTTTTTTTTTCCTTTTTTTTTTTCTTCTGCTAAGCTTGCATGCCCTCATATGAGTTTATATCCCACCTGGCTTCTAAGGCAGTGATGCCTGGAGGTGGTCCCCAGTTTGCTGGCGTGCTGGGAGAGTGAACAGGAGCAGGTTGCAGTAGCAGCAGCCACAGGAGTCCAGGGGCAGGATATGCTCTGAGACAGGCCCCAGAAGTAGTTCTGCAGATTCTACCCAGCTATCCTGGGCAATCTTGTGAGACTTGCCCCCAGTTTTTATTCCAGGAGGAATATGCCCCAGGTATCCCAAGTTTGAGAAATGCTACTCTGAACGGAGTACTGATGTGTGTGACAAAAGTACTCCTGCCTTGTGCACTGGTGCGGGTTACGCTGTTCGCGTTACACTGCAACCTCCTCCTACGTTTGTACGGTAGCTGGAACTTCCCTGACTGCTGGGAGGCATTTCTCAGGATAAAGCATGGCTCGATCCTTTATTGTCACTACTGTATCTTTAAAAGGAGGAAATTAAATTTGTAACCTACCTGCTTTCAACCTTGTAACTTACCAACTCCGAGTTACTGATTCGTATTGCCTCCAAAATTTAAAAAGTCACTGAAATTTAAATATGTGTACAGTGCAGTTAAGGAAGGCTGTAAAACTACTTTGGAGTTCTTCTGAACTTCACTAGAAAATTTGGTTTGAAATTTGAATTTGAGACTTTTAGCACCCATCTTGACAAAATACAGTATCTTGAGATCAATATTGTGGGAATACAAGCTAAAAAGCAGTATTCTGAGAGTGATACTTGTGAAACTAAATATATAAAATATATATATATATAGTTAACTGTACTCTTCAGTTGATGGAAAAGAACAAATCCTGACTTGTTGATTAGTACTCATACTATAAGGTTGATGTTTGTAATTCTTTGTAATAAACACAGTTAACTTTCCTTCCTAGTTTCTTAGCTCCTTGGATGCCAGAGAAATATATCAGGAAGTAATGCAGCATCTGCCAGATTTTGAAATCATCTCTGCGGAATCCTTAGAGGTAACTTTTTAAAAATAAGTTGATTTCTTTGAATAATGTAATTTTACTCTTTTATCATTGGGTATTACATTTTTTCAAATCCTGTTGATATAACAGCAGTATTCATATAACTTATATTATTTCATTATTTATTTAGCTAATAATTTCCCCCCCTCTGTTAAAGTGATTTAATGTTATTTGTCTACATTTACTTTTCTTGTAAAAAGAGTGGGCCCATATTTAATAGGAAAATAGAAAACCTCAGAAATTGCCATTACAGCCTGCAACTGTAACTTTCTAGATTTTTTTTTAAATCAACTGTGTTGTGGAGCATTTTATTTTAAATGTGTCTTGTCATTAATGTAAGAAAGAAAGAATACTGGTTAATCCAGGATAAATTATATATAATCCAGGATAAATTTTATATATAACTCATAGAACTGGAATGAAAAGTAAGTTACTCATGTCTCGGAGGAAAAAGTAGAGGCAACCTCTTCTCGCACACATAGCACTTAGCATCTTGATCCTACAACAGGAAACACACATGGAAACAAAAGTACAGCTGGTAGCATGTAGCCAGCTTGCTTTCAGGTTGTTTTTCCTCTTTCCTGCTCATGATGCAGTAAAATCAAGTTTAAGTGGAAAGACTGCATGAAATAATTTGCTGAATGGAGGCAGTTACTCAGAGATCAGATAAATAATTTGGCTTTTGCCTTTACAAAACATAAATGGAATTTATAAGTTGGGAATATTTTTTTTTCCTCTTTTTGGGGGTTATTTTGTTTTGTTGATGTGGGGTGGGTTTTTTTCCTTTGTTTAAAGGACCGCCTGGCTCATCACCGATGGCTGCTTTTCTTCCACTTTGGGGAGAGTGAGAACTCAAATGTACAGGAATTTAAGAAACTTAAATTTTTACTTAAAGATGAACATATTCAGGTAAGGCTGCTCACTTGTCTAACATTAAATACCATTTACATTTAGAGAACCAGTCAGTATGGTTTTCATTGTTATTAGCTGTTACTACCACCTGCCATCTTTGGTACTGAAAGAGATATACCATCAGATGGTAGATCTGTAGTAAAGTATTTAATTTAAAGCAAGCAATGAAGTTTCCCATATGGTTTGAATAATTTAAAAGTAGTTAGGAAAAAATATCTTTTAAATTTGTGCTCTCATGGGAAATGTTGCTGCAGATCCTATTCAGTGAACAATTAAAAATTAATGCTTCAACATCAAATTGATATATGTGAAACTATATTTTCATTACTCAGAAAACCCTATATTAACTTGAAAATTTTCTTAATAAAAAGGACCCAAAATCAAACGTTATGACCTTTGGATTGTGTTACAAGGTATGGGTGTTTAATAAAATGTTTCTTCAACTACAACGATTTTAATTCCACATCTATTTAAAGTGCCTTTTTGCTTCCTAGCTAGTTTGTTTAGAGGAGGGGAAAAAAAAAAGGACTCTCTAAGGTTTTATTCCCTCTTTTGGCCTTTAAATTAAAAGATAGCAACTGATCTCCTGTAGTTCTGCTAATAGTTACACGATTGTCTTAAAATCTTTGTTGTTTATGAAAGGGTTACTGCTTTTACATATTTTATACTATTTTTAAATTTCTCAAGGAAAATTAATTAATTCTGAATTTTAAAAATAATTCTTATTGCTTTTCAAAGTGTGTTCATCTATAGAAATTAGGATGCCTTAATTAAAATGGTATTGTCTGTTAAACAGGTTGGCAAGTTTGACTGTCTTTCCTCACCAACCATCTGCAACAAGCTATACGTCCGTCAGCCTTGTTTAGCAGTCTTCAAAGGAAAAGGAACTGGAGATTATGAAATTCATCATGGTAAGGGAAACTTTGGCAAGTCTAAATCATTACATCATCACTTTGATCTAATGTGGTCTTTGGCAAACTGCATTTTTTTCCAAAATAACAGTTTTGTAGTTTTAATTTTTGCTAATTTTCTTCTGAACTTTCTGTAGCTTTCCACAAACTTATTTCCTTTGTTGGTTGTTTTTTTTTCCCAATCATCAGAGGCCAAGAGTTGTGTTTTGTCTTTACTATTCTGTACTATTTCTATGCCATACATAATTATATACAAATGAAATCTTTGAAGCTGATCAGGACAGCTTCTGCTTTGGGTAGGATAACCCAAGAATGGTGCAAGGCACACCCTGCTCAGAGGCTGACCGTGCTAGTTATACCATGCTGCCAACATGAGAAACTTGGATTTTCTCTCGTGTGTCACTGGACTCCATGTTGACACTTTTACCACTTACTTTCATTTCCAAAGTCACAGTTTCCTTCCAGGAAAGGCTGGAACTACGTTTCTGTGCATCACTGAAAGGATGCAGAAATGCTATTTGAAGAAGGTAGCCTGCAGCAAAATCTACCTTGTGGTAATAGGTGTAGCTTTATCCAGAATGGCCCAAGACAACTCTGCAAGATGAGGTTCTGCTGTTTCAGCCCCTGAAGAATTAATACCAGCTTGCTAGAATTTAGGCAGAACCTCAGGACTGTAATAAGGAAGAAAAGAGAAAAGTTTTTGACCATGTAGAAAATATTAGTCGTATCTAAGGGGGAAAGACAGTCCCATACATTAAATGATTGCTGCCAGGAAAAGCCTTTTTCTTTGAAATTGTCACTTCTGCAGAAAACTAAGAAAGGGTCATATACATACAGCATTGTTTAGATCTTTTATAATGGCGTAGATGACAGCGTAAGCAAAATACCTTGGACTACAGTACATCCATACTCTCCCGAGAGGTTTAGTTTACTATTTACAAAATAGATGGCATCTGGAATGTTTGCCAATAGCCATCTCGCTGCAGTATTTATAATGTAATACTTGAAAGAATCAGGCTTTTTATATGCTATGTTGAAGGGCTTCAAGAGGTTAAAATCTAAGAACAGTAGTAAAACTTACTAAGTCATTGCATGGTGACTTTAGATTTAAGTACTCTGAAATACTTATTCTCAGTTCAAGACACACACTCTCATTTCTGCTGACAAATGTGTATGTGAAGGGTGTGAAGATACTTGGTCTTTGCCCACTTGAACTGTTCCAGCAGGAAATTCAGGAACAGATGTAGTAGAATAATCACTGTTTAATTCCAACAAACACTGGAAAGATGTTAAACCCACCACTAGTCCAGTCACTAAAAATCATTAATTTTGCTGGACAAAACCATGTTTTGTCCTGGATTAAAGATTTATTTGGCTAATAATAGTTAAATACCCAGTTTAATATTTAGTCAAATATCACATAAAGTATATCTTACCTATGTAGGTTTGGACAGTTTAGCATTGTCTTCCCGAGAAAAAGCAAGCCAGTACCTGTTCCACTTATTTATAAGCAGGTCATGCGTAAAGATCAGTCAAAGGAACAAAATGACTCCTCTGGCTCTCAGTGAGCTTTTTAATGAGGTGCCTTATGGAGGAAAAGAAAGTTTTCTTTCTACATTATTCTTTGAAGGAAAGAAGATCTTATATGACATTGTTGCATTTGCCAAAGAAAGTGTCAACTCTCATGTTATCACACTGGGACCTCAGAATTTTCCTGACAAAGAGAAGGAGCCATGGCTTGTGGACTTCTTTGCACCGGTAAATACTTCATATTTATACTTCCCTTCTAAATTCTGCTATGTAACCATGTAACAAAACACTAGCAGTATCTTGAAACTGCCCTTCAATATCATGAGCTGGTATTGTAATTTCTCATTCCTTGGCAGCACTAGTTCCTAGACTGCGTGGGTTTTGTATTTAGTGGAGTCTGTTGTCAAAGCAGCATGCTATTAATCTCAAACAGCTTACGTTCTCCCGAGAGCCAACTGTGAGGAAAGCCACTCTGCTCACTTGCGTTTTGTTTTCTAGTGGTGTCCTCCTTGTCGAGCTTTGTTACCAGAGCTGAGGAAAGCATCGAAACATCTTTATGGTCAGCTTAAATTCGGAACACTGGACTGTACTGTCCATGAAGGGCTTTGCAACATGGTAAGTTGCAGCAACTAAAAAAAAAAAAAAGGGTTTACTACCCTTTAAGAAAGGAATATTAAACAGAGCACTTGTATCATCATGTTTTTTCTGAGGACCAAACCATGTAACTAATACAGATAATATATAAATGCAAAACAAGTTCACCTTTGCTCTGATTTCATAGTGCTGGAAAAGACTGAAAGTGTCAGAATTTAGTAATTCCTAGGTTTAAGGAAAGAGGAAAAAAAAAAAAGTAGAACCAGAAGGGTTTTTTTCTAATGTGTGAATATAAATACCTCCATGCACTCTCTTTCTTCACATAGGAGGGAAAAAAACCATGATATAACATTTAAAAATACAATTTTTTATATTGTTATATAACACTTTTCTGAAGAGGTCTGCAAAACCACTTTCAATTCAGTTCACTCTGACTTTGCTTTTTGTTTTGTAGTGCAGGATCAATTTCAAAGTAAAGGAAAGTTTACTGCTTACCATTTACACTTCTTTAAATATACAGTAAAGGAATTAATGTTTATTTCTTTTTAAAGATTGCCCAGTTTTACATTTTGAAGCTTGCTCAACTTTTGATTAAATTAATTTATTGTGGTAGATTTTCTTGACATTACCTTTCCCAAATTCCACAAAATACTACATTTTGACAGCTTTCCTGCAACTGTACATCTTCTTATCCCCAAGTGCTTTTCACATTATTATGTTTGTATTTTTCTTTAAAATATGAATGTCTTAAAACACATGAAAAATGAGTAAAAAAGAAAAAGCTTTTTTAAAGTTTTGTTTAGGTGTGTTTTACACACTGAGGAATTCAAACCACGGAAGCGCCTGTGTTCAGTAGTAAAGAATACAGTTATAGTACAAGCGGTTTCACAGAAGACCTGGAATAACTTTAAAGTCAAGGCTTAGAAGGCCCATGGAGTAATTCCTCTATTTGTGGAGGACAGCAAAAAGTACTACTGGCTGTGTTTTAAATTCAGAATGAACAGTGTCATCCTTGAATGCAACTGGCATCTTTTCTGTACTGATGTGTAATGTTGTCAGACCCCCATCTGCATGTGATCTGAGCGGCTTGACAAACCGGATGGACTAGAAGCTGTGAGGCACCAACAGCAATGGCAGCTAAAAGAAAGTACAAGAAACCTAATAATTCTTTGTGATTTCTTATGTTCTGTTTTGTTAGCATAACATCCGAGCTTATCCAACAACAGTTGTGTTCAATCAGTCTGACATTCATGAATATGAAGGACATCACTCTGCGGAGCAGATCTTGGAGTTCATAGAGGTAGGTAAATTATAATCTGTGTCATGACTGTTCTCTGCATGCAGCTCATTCACAAACATCTTCTTTAGTTGGATATCCTACTTTTTTTTATTAATTAGACTAGTAAAAAGTGGAAAGAAAACCTTGGGCTAGGAAAGTGATCCAGCAGTAGTCCGTCAGGGACTTGACACCTAATGGATTAATTTCCCTATTCTGTCAAGTAATTTCCTTGAGATTATTAGCATCATTGCTGTTGCTGCCAGAGTTCTAGCACCCTTCTTTCCTCCAACATTCAGTTTCCCTCACTGCTAGGTCCGCAGACTATTTTCCACTCTTTGAAGAGATTGCTCATTTGTTCCAGGCAACCTAAAAAAAGCAGGTTTAAGAGCACACGTGCAGGAACAGGCGGAGGTCAGTCTTTTTTTAGCTGATATTCAGAGGCTCCTAGTGCCCCATGTGTATTCTTCTCCATCCCAGCCTAAAGCACATGGCTGAGTCTCGTAATGCCTGTTCCTGCCTTTTGCCTCCCTTTATGCAAGAGGCAGAAAATCTCCTGTTTGCAGCCTGGCTGCAGTTTTTTGATAGCCCTTCTCAGCGAATCAGGCATACGATTAAGTGAAGGGGTGACTTCTGATGCTTCTGTACCTTTCTGGGGCGTGGAGTCTTCTCTACCCCAGCAGCAAGCAAATTTCACTGGAAGAGGGACATTGTCAGAATTTGGTACAGTCTCTTTGTACGCGCTGGTGCTAGATACAGGGTAACTTAATGCTGCAAAGTATATGTCTATAAACTGTCTTTACTGCAGGATCTTAGGAATCCATCGGTAGTTTCCCTCACACCAGAGACATTTGTTGAATTAGTTCAGAGAAGAAAACGAGAAGAAATCTGGATGGTTGACTTCTACGCTCCGTGGTGTGGACCCTGTCAGGCTTTAATGCCAGAATGGAAAAAAATGGCCAGGGTAAATGACATTAGAATGTGTCTGTCTTTTTCTGCTTTTGAGTCCTGTTTCATGGAATGGTTGAAATGTTAAAACTGTTGTCATAGAGATTTATCAGCTGAGAAACTCCAGTGATTAATATTACAGGCAAAACGGGGAATTCCTACCCAACAGCTTTGTACTGTTTCAAATACAAAAGGGTTTTTGTTGGTTTTTTTAAAGTTCCGTACATTGATACTGTAATCCAGTTTTCCTCCTCAATACAAGTGTGTTTTCTAAAACTTAAGACACTTCAAAGTAATTTTCCTTGCTGCTTAGAGCTTTATATAGACAGCAGTTCTTGCCACACAGACCCACTACAGTATGAAAAAAGCTTATTCATAAATTAGATAAGAATTAATTGAAATAATTTGCCTCTTTATTCTCAGTATTCTCTATGATTTTTAGTCATCTTTAAGATAGCATTTAAACCTTGGTGAAACCTTTGACTTCAGTTTAAGATTCAAGGAGATCTTATTCATCTTAATTATTTCCTACATTAGAAAGATTGTTTTTCTGAGATCTTTTCTTCACTGAAAGAAAATAAACTTTAAACACCGTACACTTTAAGGCTGAGTGGCAGCTGAATCACACATACTTGAATACGGAATTGTTGGGATTGGCGAGACTGGTTTTGTTTGGCAAGGTCATTACCATGTTTTCTCATTTGCAAAGGTGGTATTACTTTACTGACATCCATCTGAGTTTTCCAAGGTAAGTTTCCAGGAATTCAAACTAGAACTTTTGGGCAAAAGCACAGGGCTTTGCAAACTAGTCCATGACTTTCAGACATTTAGAACTCACCTAGACTAGGAGTTCCAGCCAGGATTCTGTATTCTGGTCAAATAGCTGTGAAGTAGTATTAGCTCTGTAGTGTGCATTCAGTAATCATCAGGCTCCCCACCCAGGCCAGGTGATTCAAGCCTTTGCAACAAAATACAGTGTGTTAAAGACACAGACCAGCTGTACGACTGACAGCACATCTGTGCTGTACCTGGATCTCTCATAATTCATCAGCCTGTGGTATGAAACATGGTAATGTGGTAGTCCTTATCCTAAATAACCACTCATGGACCTTAGAAGTCAGGTAAGTGCCTCAGGAACTACATGCGGGATGGGAATGTACCTGCACAACTGGCTCCCATTAGGTGCCAGTGACCCCTTTACAGGAAAGAACAACAGCTTGTGAGCATCTTGGTTTGTTGGTGGTTTTTCCCCCCAATTAAGTGATTAAGACTTAAGTTCTGAAATAGTACTGAAATTATGGTATTAATTAGTGTATTTACTGTAGGTGTTTTTCTTTTTTCAGATGTTAATTGGATTAATCAACGTAGGCAGTGTGGATTGTCAAAAATACTATTCTTTCTGTCACCAAGAAAGTGTTCGGGGATATCCTGAAATAAGACTCTTTCCTCAAAAATCAAACACAGCTCATCAATATTAGTAAGTAGTTTACTTCAGTTTGGGAAGTGTTAGATGATGTGGAAGATGATGAATATACAGCTGTTGCATAGAAAAGATTCATCACAGCTATTAAAATATGCTGGTATGATATTACTGTCCTAGATACTACTGACTCTGTTACTTCATGATAGTGCCACTTTATTTTGCCATTGTTTCAGTCATTTGAACCGAGACCGTCTCAGGAATCTTAATTTTTATTTCTTGTTCTCTATCAGATGCCAGTTTTCTAACTCTAAGTGCCTGTTAAAGTAGATGATTTAAATCATATCACAGAATCATAGGGGTTGGAAGGGACCTCGAGAGATCATCAGGTCCAACCCCCCTGCCAAAGCAGCTCCCCAGCTCATATTGCACAGATCGGCATCCAGATGAGTCTTGAATATCTCCAGATAAGGAGACTCCACCATCATATAAAAATAGTACTAGGCCTAACTTGATTGTAGCTTTATCTTTAGAGAATGAGAGAGCATCTTCCCTGCCAACAGTCTGTTAGCACTATTGCAAAAATTTCCTGCAGTAGCTCTCACGTTGGACTGCTTGCTCTTATTCAGTTCTTCTCAAACTTTCTCTTAAAAGCAGAATTTCTTTTTCTTGTTGAAAGCCATTAAGTTGGTGAATATGACTGCTAAGTGCCAAATTCCTCGTCAAGAGACAGCTATTTCCTGAAAAAATACAGACATTTCTCTCTAAACAGCTTTTGGGGCTCTTTATTTTAAGTCAGATTTTGACCAGGTGACTAGTGAAAAACGCTTTGTTATGAAGCTGTAAACTAGTGGGTATGAAGCCCGAATAGAACTTTTTTCAAACCTGTCCCTGGAATATCAAAACTAGGCAATGCCATGAAAGTCCAAATAATGAATCTCTGCCCATGTAATGACTTTGGCTTTTCTACTGTCAAATTGAGAGACATTTATAAGTATTTTTTTAATTGTAATGAATGGAAATAATTTAGAAAATACATTAAGAAACTTAAATTTAATTTGCATGTTTCTTAGAACCTGCAATTTTATCCAGAGTTTACCAAAGATTATTAATTCCAATATAGTTCTAGCTGCCAAAGCTTACATGCTCCAAACCAAGTTTGACTCGTGACATAGTTTTCTTTTCTTTGTCTTCTAGTCCTTAAGTATGTTTCAGCTGTAGTAATGATATTTATTTATTCAAATTTGATAGGTAGAAATATATCCTGAAACATTGGCATTTAAGTGCATCATTTCATCATCTCCACTCTACAGAGTGGGGGTGGTTGGGTTTTTTCAAGTGCAGTTTGAACCTACTGTGCAACTGCATTTTTCTTTTCTTTTTAATCTTTTTATAGTAGCTACAATGGATGGCACAGAGATTCATATTCACTGAGAGGCTGGGCATTGGGGTAAGTTACTGCATCAAACTTCAGAAGCTACTTATATAGTTTGTTTGCAAGGAGAAATCAATGTTTAAATGCTCTATAAATTAAGAATTAGAAGCAGGTATATGTATTGCTTAATTTAAGATGTTAAAGTTTCCACAGCTTGTAGCTCAAGCTTTTACAATGTGGAGAAATAGCATGCTCCTTACTGTCCACCCATTTTCTGGAGACCTTATGTCTACGACTTTTTAAAAGTGATTCTCTTATACTACAAAGTGTAAAGCACAGATTTCCAGACCACTAATATTCTTAATTTCAAAAGTTTTCTTCTGCTTAAATGGAATTTGGAAATGTTTAAAGTTCTGAATAGATTATGACTGCTATTCTTCTTTTCCACAGGTATTTACCCCAAGTGTCTGTAGACTTGACTCCACAGAGTTTCACAGAAAAAGTTCTGAATGGGAAAGAGCATTGGGTCATTGATTTTTATGCTCCTTGGTGTGGACCTTGTCAAAATTTTGCTCCTGAATTTGAGATCCTTGCAAGGGTATGTTTTTAACTGTTCTACTCTTAATTGTTAAAATAGAATTCATCAGCACTTTAGCTTTTATCCAAATTTTTTTAAAAAATCACATACCCCAGTGATCCTCCTTGTTGGAAGTCCACACTTTCAGGTGCCACTTGCCAGTGGGTACTAAGTCTCTTGCACAGACCCAGACCCTCTTTTGAGACAGATTTAAGCGTATGATGGGGTGACCTTCAGAACTGTGATGTGTTTTGCCCTGAAGTAGAAGTGCTCCACTGACCATGCAGCAACTTCTGATACAAGGTTAAAAGTCTGAGAAGAGAGCAAGCAATTACTCCGAGATATTTAAGATCTGAGCAATGTTTTACATTTACTTCTAGCTGTACTACCTGCTTATCCAAGTTATTTGCTCACAGTCACCTATAGAAAGTTGAAGTTTGTTTCTAATAAAGTATTTCTTTTTAGACCATTAAAGGAAAAGTCAAAGCTGGAAAAGTAGACTGTCAGATGTACTCTCAGACCTGTCAAACTGCTGACATCAGAGCCTACCCTACTGTTAAGTTTTACCCCTACCAAGGAGCAAAGGTAAAGTGTCTCCTTTGTGTTCAAGGGTGAGCAGGTACTGTTAGTAGATGTAACTGAATTTCTTATGGGAAGTTCTGGAAATCCTTCCTCTCACAATCCCATCAAATTCCATGAGACTGTGGTAAAGAGTAATGGCTCTTCATGTCTCAGAAGTAGCAACCCACTGACAGATTTTATGAATGTAGATTCAAGTGGCAAGCTTCATAATGGTTGTCTATATTAAATATTTAACTGAATAAATGTGATACTTTATAACTATTTCAGGTTTCTTTAAGGATCAAGATAAAATTTGTGTAGTTCTGAAAACGAGCAGCCAAGTGTTGTTCTTACTATAAAAATGATTAGCAGTAAGTGAAGACAAATCTACCTCTAAATCAACCTACCAGAACCACTGTCTTCCTGCACTCCTCTTGAATTTTATCTGAAAGTAAGCAGATTTTCTATTCAGTGTAGACCATATGTCTAACATATGACAATTTTTTAATTTTTTTAAGAAAAATATCCTTGGTGAATATATAGACAGCAGAGATGCCAAAGGTATTGCTGACCTTTTGAATGAAAAATTAGAAGCAATCCAAAATAAAGGGAAAAGAAAAAAATCTAGGAGTAAGGTAAGAATACTTATCTTGGGGCCTTTGGCAAAAAACCTGTATTAAAGAATAGCCCTTTAAAACAATGTCAGTATTTGCTCTTTGTCTGTGCAATGTTAAATGCCCTATCTTCAAATGGCCCCAGGTACGTTTGATTTCCAGTCTTGTTTTGGTTACTGCTGTTTATTCAGACTCAGTTCTCAGTGTCCACAGGTGGGGCAGAGAAAACTGCAGTTGCAACACCAGTTATGGCATGACTTAGCAGAACTTCTGGCTACCTGTGGGACAGCTGTATTAAAGACAGATGCTTAAGATGCACTGTATCCTCAAGTGTAATCCTCAAGCTAGATTTAGCAAGGCACCAAATTACAGAGGCTGATCAGTGCAAGCTTGGGATTGACATTTTAGCTCAGAAGATATTAATATATAGCTGTTAAGAAGTACCTTGAATTCTATTTAAGAAGCATTTGTCCAGTTGAAAAACGATTACCACAGAAATTTAAAATCATAAAAAAACCCCCAAGTAATCTTGATTATTTTATTATTATTATTTGTACTTCCAGAATAACTTAACTGTTTTTCCTTGTCACTAGGATGAACTGTAATTGGTACTGGAGGTAAATATGACTAAAAATATTCTGAAGCTGTGAATACAGAAGACACCATGAGGAAAATGTAAGGCTGATTACATTCATGACAGGACAAAAAAATTACAACTAGTTTGAGTTCACAGGCAGACATAACTGTAGAAGTTCTGTTTACACTGGGAGGAGATGAAAGCATTTTGGTGGAGGTATTCGGTGTTTCTGCAAGCAAATTCTGCATGTCCCTCTTCTGAGAGACCAACTACCTTCTTCCTAGTCAAACATTGGAGTTTTACCAGAAATGTGGACTGTATCACCTTTGCCTGCCCATTTACTAGTTCCTTGTATTTTTCTGTCTCTTTTGAATGTGGCACTGGCCTGTGGCTGAATATGCACTCAAGCCAACCACTCTGCAGAAACACAGTGAGGCATTGTCTAGTGGAAAGACAAAGTTGTACCTGATGATTATTCTGCTTCAGGGTGTTTTATTGCCTTGTCAGTTGTGAAAAATGAAATCAAGAACTGGTGGCAGGATGCAGTAATCGAATCACTGCGCTTCTGCCCTTTGGTGGGCTACAACATTGTGGCACTGGTGGAGGTGCCGACCAGGTGGATAGAACTTTGAAGAGGCTGGGTGGGGTGTTTTAGGTTTTTTTAATAATAAAAAAATATCAAGGACTTCAAGCTCAGTGTTCATTGTCTTCCAAAATTTAAGTTATGCCATAGAAGCATCTGTTTAAGTTACTAGGTCATAACTTTATTATTGCCTTTTTAAATATGAATGTATTCTGAGGACATATTTAACCTCTTTTGGTATTACACCACTTTTCCTTTCTCTGCAGACATGTTTGGGAGGGGTTGTTTGTTTGGTTTTTTTATATAATCGTTAGGCAAGCAGGATAGCAAGTGCCTTTTTTTTTTAAGTTAATAATGAACACTGTAAATTGCAATGTCTCCTTGTACAGAGAATTCCCACTCTCAAGTAATATTTTTCAGAGCTTCAATAGACAAAAAAATGACAGAAGACAACAAACTGTCTGCTATGGTTGAGTTAACATTGAAAAATGTTCTGTGTTTTCAATAAAATGCTGCTGAGAATTTGTCAGATGGACTTTTCTCCCTGCTCCCTATGTACTTAATTTGGTATGACTAGTTACTGTAGGGTGAGTGTTATAAATTTGTCAATACATTGTTATCTACAAGTAATTTATTTTATAAGGAAGGCAGTAAGAAATAAAAGGAAGAGCTCCTAGTAAATTTGAGACATTCAAGTGCTTCTTCCCCTATGTTAGAGTTGCCTCTACTGCTTTGTGGTTTTACAGCGTATACATATGAGAGAGAACAGAAGGTATTGCACCTATATTTTAATAAAGTAGATCTTCCCCATCCAAATCAAACTTCAGCCTCAGTCAGAGTCAAAAATTGAACTGTCAAAACTTTGTGATTTAACTGCCCAAAACAGAGTCTGTATTTATTGCATATCTGCTAACTTCAGTTCCCACCTCTTTTCTTCCTGGAGAACGAGGCCATGGTTACATATCTAGTTTCTACTGTTTAAAACCTAATAAAAATGTAACCTAGTATAGGAGTTTAACAGGAATAAAGAAGACAGTGTACAATGTAGAGTATTCCTGGTAACAGGAACAGATAAGTAAGAAAACACCTCACAGGACTCTCCTCCATAAGATGATGGTAACAAGAACTTTTTGGCTCTACTCATACTTCAGCTTTTTGTAAAAAGTTCCTTCATCACGTCCTTCTGGTTTTGTCATATGAAGTATACACAAATTACTACTAAGATGCTGTACCACTCCTGTCCTCATCAAAATATCTTCTAAGATAGTAACAGAAAAGATAGCTGAATGTGTACTCCTGTGATGACAGATTACAGGACTTCAGTCCTCCACCTCTTCAGAGGTAGATGCACACCACATTTAGACACCCAGAACACGCCACAGACCCACCACTAAGCTCTTACTTTCTCTTACAAATCGTATACCCGGCGAGTTAATTGAAGGAAGTGCACAGCCAGCCTCCGCGCTGGAGGACGAAGTGAAGATTCGGAGTGCCAGAAGGTGGCAGTGATGACTCAGGAGCAGGTCTCCTCCAGCCCTCCAACAGTTTACATTTTACAAGCAAACAAAACAGTCTAATCTGCTGCTGCAACCACGGTTTTTTTTTCCCCTCACACCTACCTTCTCAGCCAAAAGAGCTTCCTAACTGCAGCAGACTTGTAAATTACTTTGTCCCTATGCCAAGTACAAAGAACAACATACAGGACCTGGTAATACATTAAGTTCTGTTTTGGAAGGCAAAGTCCAGGAAACTTCACTCAAAACTGCAATTTCAGGATCACGTCCAGGTAAGCAGAGGCTGAACGCTTCAGTAATGTATTATTTCAGACACAGGCATGCTCTTACCTGTTTTTAGGGGGTTCTTGTTTTTAACTTCAGCAGTGCTCGTTTGTGCCTTTCTCCCACCTTCTCTTCATCAGTTTCATGGATGAAGCACCACAAAATCCTCAGAGCCAAAGGCAGGATTCTTGTGTTTCTGGCAGCCAAAACACACCCTTCTACAAGAATAACTTTCTAAAATGATAATTGGTATATATGCAGGTGTTTTTCTTCTTCTGACACCCTTGCTTTTTTACATACTCACTGTTTTCCCCACACAAGTCATTTTCAGCACTTCAAGATCTAAGCTGTACTTACTAAGCCGAGACATGTCTCCTTCAGAATGGCAATGAGATTTTACAATTAATTTTGTATATTTAGGTGTACAGACAGTTCTGTCATCCTAAGAGTATTGCCTGCAATGGACTACCAAAGCTGTTCTTTCTCCTCGGGTCTCCTCACACCAGAGCTCCTGCATACCCAGCACTTTTCTTACAGGGATCTAGAAGCAAGGCCTCCAACAGAGATGCTACCTATAATCACTGGAAAGGGGGTACAATGAAAACAGCTCCACAAATGACACAGTCCAGCACAAATGGATCTCACCTAAGGGAAAAAAAAAAAACCAGAGGGACTAAGGAGCTGGGCAACTGCTAAACTCTGCTTTCATGTATTGTTGTAGGCTACAATAGGAGGTAAACAGAGATGGCCTCTAAACTGGCACAAGCTGTGTGAACAAACACGGGTTTGTAGGATGAAAACCCTGTGCCTTTAGAAACACTCAAGAACATTGGCCTTAGAGTGTGTAAGAAATGAGCTTGCTTGGAGCTCTGCAAAGTTCAGATTCAGTACGTAGGATGATACTAAATCATAGCCAGGGATATTTCAGCACTGTTTTTCCATCATTTGAACTAAGCATTGCTATCTGTCATCACACGTATCACTTGGTGTAGGGCATTCGTGCCATGAGAAGCAGCAGGGGCTGAAGAACAAGGCACTGTAACATGATGCACGTGTTGGGCTCATTCTGACTCTGCTGCTCTGCTGGATGACTGAACAAGTCCCCAGCCCACTCTTCTTACCCACTTCTGTCATCCTTCATGTTTTCAGAAGCAGGCTCTGCCTCCAGGCACACATTTAAGGATACAGACAAAACCCCTCTCAATTAAAAATGAAGTGTGTGGGGGGTTTCTTGTTCTTTTTGCTCCTTACAGGAGTATGACAAACCAAGGCTCCACAGCAGGAGCTTGGAGACACTGTTTTTTTATTTCTTTAGTACCTTAATGGCAATACTAGGCTAGTACCAGTGTCTAGCACAGGTAGATCTTGAATGTCTAGTGCGCCTGCTTTCCAGTTACATGTCCTGAGAACAGAGAGGAGCGATGGATGGCCTAGCTTTTCCCAAATACCGTGCAAAGTTACTCTGTATCTACACTGACTTAAAGCCTCCACACTAAAACTAAAGCACTCCCTGTAGCTTGTGTATTTTCACATAGGGCAGCATAGGACTCAAACTGAAACCTTACAGCCTAGGCTGAGACAGTGAATCCCAACTTTTTATTTTTTTTTTAAAGAATAGTGTTGTCTAAGTCAAGGTGGTAGTGGGGAAGTTGACCAATGACTCATAACCATGTTATATCAATGGAATGCACATGCAATTGCCATTTGAGTTTCTAATACTAACTTCAGTACCAACCGAAAGAAGTTCCACTTCAAAGTCTTGTTCTTTACGAGCTGTTGGCAGTCACATTTGTAAGTATTAGTGGGATGCTGTTCTGATAATCCTGTATTCATGCTTTTCAACTTAATTCTAGAAGCTCAAGTCCCACCACTCAAAGCAGTACAAGGCAGCACTGCCCTGGACTGAGTGTCCTACCTTTTGCCTTCCTCACACCCCTATGGTAGGACAGCTGCTGATGCAGTTCCATACTGCAACAGGTAAGAGAACTCAAACTCACCTGGCAAAAGAGGTGATGGCCCAGAATATAGGTAAAATCCTAAGTTTTAGATTTTACTTTTATACTCTAGGAACCAAGTCCCATTCCCAGAACTAACCACACATCACTAGCTTTAAGAGGAGGTTACTATGTACCAGGTTAGTATCAAGCAATCAAGACATGCCATTAATTCTCAGACCTCCTTGGCTTTTTTCTTTATGTACTCCGCTTAAGAGAAGACTATGGAAATACCTGGATATTTTTCCTGAGGAAAATGTTCTGTCTTGGAAGAGCTGGGCCATGGCACTGCCACCTTCTGCTGGAGAAAACTGGCTCCCTGGCTCACACACCACTGTGCGTTGAAAAGCAGCTGGGGAAAAGGTGGGAGAAGTGCAGGAAAGGTTATTTGCCCACTCTACTGTCACTGACCTGGAGAGCTGCTCAGAGGTCCTGCTCTGTTAGGAGAGACAAGCTGAAAGGTAGAGACATGAGAGGCACGCTTACACTGTACGCAAAGCTGGCAACCTCCAACACAGTAACTGCTGCAGAGCAAGCAGAGGGCTTGGTGATCAAGTAAACGGGATGCTGCGACACCTAACTGCTCCACCACATAGAACAGACTCAAGTATGTATTTCAGCCACTTTATTCGTATCTATGTACATTACACACTTTGATTCTCCAGGTAGTCAAGGCAGTTATTCTCAAATAGTTTAGTATAGCAATTTTATAAAATACAATTGAACCAAGGTAGATTAGAAATACATACATTATGGTACATTAAGTGCTTTGAATAATCATTAGTCTGGCCACCTGCTAGTGAGCAACTCATTTGGTTTTGGTCATTCACAGAGAGTCTACTCCACAGGTAACTCCCCTGAGCCCAGCAGAGCTACTTAACTGGCAAGAGTCACTCATGTGCTTTTGGGGGACAGAATGCATCGCTGGCCCACTACAAGGCATTCCACTGTCTGCACAGTGACTCAATGCAAGTCATCACTTCTGACTGGGACAAGACTTAGACACTTGTCACAAGGCCTCAGATCAAAACAACAGAAGAAAAAGAGCCCTTGTGGCTCTGAAGAAATGCAGTCTTCATGTTTGCAACTGGGATTTGCTTACACACACACACACGTGATAAACCTGTCTCAAAGAAATAAAAAAAACTCTGATCAGAGGGCTCATGTACCCTAGGCCATCCCTAGGCATGCTGCAGGGACACAGACCTAACACAGCTCCACAAGGAGCTCTCAAAGATCTCTTCTGCATCAAGTATTGCTCTCCTTTTGAGAAAGTCAGCTTTGTGGCAAGTGAAATGCCAGGACAATTCTTATTCTGAAAAGGGAACACTTGAGGAGACCTAATCAACTGCTGGGATTTCAACTAGAAAAGCTTACAGCTTTTATGTCACACAGCACCCAAAGATGTCCCAATTCCGGTTGATACTGCAGCTACTGGGTTACCCGTGACATTTAACTCCAGTCTGCTCAGCCACATCCTGACTCAAAGATAGGTGTTGATGCCAGCTCAGAATCACTCCTGCAAGACTCTCCAACTACTGTAACTTCAGCCCAAGGAGGTCACAATTCGCATGTCTGGGCTCTGCATTCACAGGCTGCAAAACAGCTGGGCAGTGGCAGGTTCTCTCACTTTCAGGGCTGAAGGCCTCGTGTTGTCATGTACAGGCAAATAGTAGCTACTGTCAGATGATCATGTTGCAGCCACACATCACTGGAGTAAGGGTTACTGGTGACAGGACAGGGCTAGCACATCACAGCTCTACATAAGCCTGGGTCAGATGCCATGACACCACCCATATTCGTGCTCCATCAACCAGTCCACATACTGAAAAAGGTGGAAAATAACATAATCAGCTGCTGTTGGGTCACCTCAGCTGGTCAGGCAAGTCAAGTTTTTTCCCTGAAACTTTAGGAGGGGAAGGAAGAACAACATACACAGACTTTAACTGAGACTGGAACAGATTCTGACTACACAGCATGCTCCTTCACGTCAATGGACCAAGAGAGAAGGTAGAAGCCTCAGGAGTGAGAGTTGCATTGAGCTGATGGGGACTGGCTGGCTCCTCACCACACAAGGTCCCACACACAGTTAGCCATGCTGGCAGTACATTTCAACACGGGTGGCAAGATGTACCCCAAAGGTGGTATACCTGAGGCACCGTGTTGGACTGAAGAGATGCTAGGTCATAAGCAGCAAGTACTATGCCATCTTTCCACAACACACATCACTGGAGCCCTCAACACTCACCCCTAGAAACAACCATTACACTGTACAGAGGAAGTGAGAGTAATTTTGTTTCTGCTGCTTCAAGGTCAGAATCTTTGCTCATCCTCCATTAGGGCTTTGCAGCAGGGTGGAGAAGACTCTTCCAACACAAATGACTTGTCTCCCGGCAGCTCAGACCTGAGCTGCATTGGTGGGTTTTGGAATCAAGCAGTTCAGTTCTCACTGTTGGCATTTTCTTTTCTGTGCTGCCCCACTGTCACTCCTGAAGAGAGCCCCCACCATCTGCTGCAGAAGAGAATACTGAACGCAGGAAGTAACAAAATGTACATTTCAATCCATCATTACAATGAAGATGTTGCCCAGGCAACTGGTCAGGGTGAGCAAGTGGTCATAAAGAGTTATATTGTCCATGTCTATTTGAAGTGCTTCCATCAAAGACTGGAAACCCAAGGACAGTATTCTTGCCTCTCAAATTCATAAAAAACCTCTTCAGTTACTGGCCTATATTATAATGAAGTTAAAAAGAAAACTCATCACCTACAAAAAACTGGTAAAAATTAATAAAAAAAAGAAGTGCTTATTGTCATAACAGATTCACAGATCTCTGCGCATCATCTCCATCGTACAAGGTACCTGTTAGCTCAGCTTTTTCTTTTTACAGAAAAAGTTGACTACATTCATCTCAGTGGTGCAAAAAATAATCTAATACTGCTGAAGAGACAGTTTTTCCATTGCAACTGCAGTGTGATGAGATCTGGATGCTCACTCGCATCAGCATGTCATAGATGCAAGAAAAACATTCTCCTGGCAAAGTTTCACCATGAGGTAAATGCACTGTTTGAAAGTCCCAGGGAACTGAGATGGATCTGAAGTGATCTGGCCAGGAATTATGGTTTCATTAAGGAGAAAGTTGCCACTCTTCATTTTGTCTGCCAACTTAGTGTATGCTGCTAAGGAAAGGGCTAATCAGCTTCACAATCATAACTAATCAAGTCTTCTTAAAGAATTGCTTCCAGCAATTTGGTCAAAGTACTGTTTAGGACTGAAGGGGTATCTTTTGGGGTTTGCATTTCTATGGAATTCAGTTAGAATGACACTGTGACAGATAAAGACAGTTGTACTACAGTAATATAACTTAAAAGATGTAGTGATATGGCATTACAGCTGTGGAGCTGCCTTAAAATTAAAATACTGTTTACAGAACCTAGGAAAAAAATGAAGCTACAGAGCATAAGCAGAACAAGTTATTCATGGATCCCAACCAGGTCAACTACAGACCACTGCAACAACAGCACAGCTTGGGAATTAACTTCATTTTTCTCTCATCCACCCTCAGACAGAAGGGGGGGTTATTTCACATTTGCAGTACCACTCATCCAGTACAAAAACATGAGCTGCTCATATTCAACACCACTCAGGCAGTGCAAGACTTAGAGGTCACACACTTCTACACGATCATGAAGTGGATAGTATCTGTTTCAGTGCTCTTACATGGAGATAACATCACCTTCCTTGCTGACAGAGGGAATGTCTTATCAATGGTGTTCAGTGGTTCCCTACAGCTCAAGATTCTTAGTGAGGCTGGTTCACTCCTCAGCCTCCAAGAGGAGGATTAAAGTGCAACAAGCAGATTTCACACTTCACAACATGATGCACATGGTCAGTGTAGACATGGAACTGCAATCCTCTTGCTTACTGCTGGACAGACCACAGGAAGAGAGTGGCCTGTAGTGTCATTGTCCTTTTGTGCTTTCCCAATATGGGCTTTAGCTTAGCAATTCAGGCCCAGGCCTGTCCAGTGGTCTGGCACCATCAGGAAATACTTGTCCATAGCTTCACAAAACCTGGTCCGGTACAGTTCTGGCGAGACCACAGTTGGCATCTTACCTAATGTGTAAGAGTTGAGAGCAGTTAGAAATGGGCTCAAGAATACACCGCAGTACAGACAGGTGCCTCACGAGAGTACAACACCAGACAGCATAACGATGGCATACTGTACATGAAAGGTCTTGGAACAAACAAGCCTAATCAGCTGCCTTTTATTTCATTTTGATTTTAAACATTTAGGAGAGAAGATGATCAAGGTCTGGACCCCGGCACTAAATTTTTCTCTTCTGCTGCTTTGAAGTCTCTAGTTTTATACCAGAGATGCTAATTTCTCCCATTAAAAATTGTACTCTATGGACATGCTCTTCTCCAGATACCTGAAGAGTGGTACATCAAGTGTTTCCCTCCCCTGCTCTTTCCAGCCCTCCTACTAACATGTAGCCAACTCCAGACAATGCTGCATAAAAGGTACTCCACTCACTTCCACAAAGGGAACTCCTCAACTTCTCACAGTACAGGCAGAAGTCAACCATTTGGTAAGGATTCCTCTGCACTAACAGCTCAGAGTTTATCTGATTTTCTGGACTCAGAAAAAAAAATCTTCTGAAACCAGGCAGCAATGTTTTTTGCTAGTCTGTATGGATGACGAAGATTGTATGCAAGTAGTTGGTAAGTAAGAAACAGGACAGTCTCATAAGTAGATGCCCTTTACCCTACTAACAGGAATTCTAGTAAGAGGTCATTCATGGAGACAGATGAACGTACTAATTTTTCTTGAAACTTGTTATTCCTTCCCCTGTTCGAGTTATTGGAAGCTTCCAGGTAACAAGGAAACAGGATCAGAAGTTCTGTTTTCATTCTGGACTTACCTTGTCCTCCCAAGATGCCAGTTGACTTCACCACCATTTCAAGCTTCTTGTCCCAGGTGAAAGTGCGGATATAATCTGTTGCAATAAAAAGACCAAAAAAAAAATCCATAAACAAAATGTCCTATCTGCTACAACCCAAGTAACACTGTTCTAAAACTTATTTCCTCTCAAGTAGTTAGCTCCTGCAGGAAAGTCATGGAAACAACTTGAACACCTATCCACTTAAACCAGTATAGTATTTCTCATCACTGCAGCCACCTACAGAATTAACACCACAACAAAACACTTTTTACTCCAAGATATGGAGAACTGGAAACACGACCAGGGAACCTGACTGGAAAAGGAGGTTGCAACACGAAGACTTGGAATTGTCTCCAAACCCCCTTCAGAGAAAGCATCCTCAGTCCTTACAGCACATGAGCATTTTGGCCTGCAAAACTGAGCCTGCAGTAAGTCAAGTTTTCTGCTGCTTGATATCATCACCTAACCATTTAACTACAGCTGTAATTATACAGTTTTGAATTTACTGTTTCTGGTTTTACAGAAGGCCACCATAAATATCCATGTATTTCACCTCCGATGTTCTTTACACAAAACTCATCCAGACCTGCCAATCTTAAGACTTGCCCATTTATCTGAGTATTCTTTGAAAATGGTCCCTCAGAGTGCCTTGGGACTGCCATCATCAGTGTGTGTACTAACAAATGCCACTTCACACCCCATGGCCCAGAGACCCACACAACATGGCCTTCAAAGTCTTCACTGCTCCTCACAGACTGAAGTTTCTTGTTCCCTGCATCACATTAGGATCTAAAATAGCTAGAGACTCTGACCTCAGATTCAAACTCAGTCCAACCTAATGGTTTTTAGTTCCGCTGCCACCACAACAAATCTAGTTCAAGTACTTTCAAAGTTCTCAGGGTATCATTTAGAGACCATTGTGATAGCCTGATACAGTAAGCATGTTCTCTCTTCTTGAATATTTGGGTTAAACAAGCTCCTTTAGATCACAGACAGCTGTTCTCACCACAGCGAAGGAACTGTTAGCTTTAAACATCATTAGGATATTCTCTTTAAGCAGATAAGACTTTCCATATGGACAGCAGAAAGCCACACATACAGAAAGGGCAGCCTCATCCCATTTACCCAGCTATTACAGAATCTATAGAACTAGAAAGTAGTAACAACTTGCAGCTCTTTGTAGCTGGGACTTCAGTTCTCAACTAGAAGTGTTACCAGGACAGCTTTCAAACTTTATTAGGAAAAAACTCAAATAGAATAAGCCAGAACTCCTAGCTTGAGATCTCATCTGGAAGCATTTCTGAGGTACCTTCTGAGGTAGGTTTCAAGAGCATCTCATTTCTAAGAGTCACTTCCACATCGTGCAAAATGGCTTCATCTCCAAGTCTTTTGCACAATACGAGTCTTCCTGCCTAAAAATGAGGCTCTGCTTCCCAGTCACAAGTCAGAGGGTGTGAGAAGGTAGTTACTGCGTTGCCACTCATGTTATCTACTTGTGGACTTCATGACCACAAGTAGTCTCATGATGTTTAACTTCCCTCTTTCATCCCTACCAATATTGTTTCTCTTTAGGTCCCCTTCACACAATTCAGATGGCTATGCAAACATCACTGAACCTAACTTTCAAGATCAAGCACCTAAATGTCTACAAATAACTGTCCCTACTTTAACTGGAAGGAGTTCAAGGCTGGGTTGGATGGGGCTTCTGGCAAATTGGTCTAGTGAAGGGCATCCCTATCCACAGCACGTGGGTTGGAACTACATGATCTTCGAGGACCCTTCCAACCCAAACCATTCTGTGACTATGATTCTATGAACTGGAGTCCAAGTGTAGGTTAAACACCAACTTGGCTGCTTTTTCACTACCAGTGAGGCCTCCTCCGTGTATTCTTATTAACATAAATGCTAATGCAAGCCCATACAAGAGCTGGAGAGAATTCCTGCCTCTGCTTTGCATATCCATGAGAGGCAAGGGTGGTATTCCATCAAGGAGAATACAAGCTTTCCTGACACACATCTCTGGTGGTGGTGGTGCAGTTTTAAGAGTACTATAAACACCTAAACCAGAAGAAAGCAGTTTCACCAGCTGAAAGCAAGAAAACAGAAGTAGCAACCTACCAATGATCCCAACCACCAGCTCATTGTTGGTATCATCACGACCCACCAGCAGGGAATAGTCGATGATGAGGTGGCTGGAGAGGAACTGGGAATCACTGTGTATGGAAGCTCTCAGCACAGCCTTGCAATGGGAACGGATGTACAGAGGATTATCCCGCACCATCTTAAGAAGGTTCTCATCCAGCAGGACTACATCACAGCTTTCCTTGCCTGTGTCTGTTTTAACATTTCTATTCCGGAGGGAGCCCTTCAAGTCAAAAACCTGCAAATGCAAACCAGCACTACATTGTTCCATTGTTCTGCAGGGTTAGAGACTTCAACATACCTAACTGCAGTGTTTGAAAAGGCAACCTCTGAAGAAAGAAGAGAGTTAACAAAAAATAACTTCACACCACAAAACCTGAAGTTTCCCACGAGGACAGTAGCATCTAAGCTTACAATTAAAAAAAATTTAGGCATGTTTTCATCAATGTTTAGCCTAACTTAAGGGAATGTCCTTGGTTCAGCTACGACAGAGTTAAACTTAAGTTAAATTAATTTCTTTAAAAGTTAAAATTTTAATAGGGTGCTCCTATTTTTATATTGTATAGGGAAACTCAGTTTTTCTGCCAGCTCCTACAGACTGAAATGCTGACAAAAGTAAAGCCACTAAAGAGGGATGTGGGTGTTGCATGAAGCACTGTTGGCAAGGCAAGAGACAGACCATCCTTAGACTGGAAAGGATCTCTGCAGGTCTCCAGTCCAATGCCCTGCTTGAAGCAGGTACCATTAGAGAAGGTTTGGCCAAACCCTGTTCACTCAAAATTTGACTAACTTCAGTGTACAGTCTCTTTGGGTCTCTGTTCTGGTGGATGACCACCCTTCACAATTTAAAAGACAGAAACAAAAAGAAAACCCACAACTTCCTTTCATCTATCTAAAATTCCCTCAGTTCACTTCCTCCCACAAAGACCCACTGTTTGAGGTTAGGCATTAGGAGGAAAGATAGAAAGAAGTGATACTATCTAGTTTTAGAAACGACATTTGTTTGAACTTCCTCTTCAGCATCAGCTCTGTATTTGAAGAGAATTTTCTCCCCATTGATTTTAAGGTCTTCAATTTACCACCTCATAAAGGTCATTTTTCCTTTACTAAGAGCAACGCTGAACTCAAAATCTTGTCCCACACATGAAATGGTTCAGAGACTACAGCAGGTTCAAAACACTGTTAGTTTCCCTCCCACTACACTGTAGCTCACCATCTCTCTCTCTTCTAAACACTCCTTCTAAACAAATTCTTCTGTAATAGGAGTAAGTTCTTCTAAAAGCTTTGCAAAAAAGGCTTCAGATCTTCACGATTAGGTTGGCAATACTTTCTCTCAGACACAGGAGATGCAGGGACAAATAAAGCTTCTAGAAGTTGAAGCCTGCGCTATCTGATTTAGCTGATACAGGCATCAAGTTACCAAGGATCATGTAAAAAGGAAACAGGCACCAACTGTCACCTTTGAGCAGTGTGAGATACAGACAGCACATGCAAAGTTGTTCAGTTACTGAGACAGCTACTGGCAAACCTGCTCTTGCTCCTAGTCAGAACTGCCCTGCAAAGGAACAGAGCACTTGGTTCTTACCTGAGCCATTTTCCTGCCATAGAATAGGTTTTCCATGACAAGCAGATCCAGCTTCTTTTCAGTGTTGTTCTGAGAGTTCTTGTATCCAATTCGATATACCCCAAGGATTTTGGCCAGTGCTGTGGGCTTCTGATGAAGAGAAGACATAAGGTAAGATAGATCTGTGTACAGGCGATCAGCAATCAAATGCTAGAGGCACCACTGTTCGATCTGACTGCGTATTACAGCTTAGAAGCTCTAGCACAATTCCCACTTTTCACTTTAAAAACACATTATTAGTACAACTCATACTCTCTGACATTTACTTAAATGAAAGGAGATAGCAAAAAATGCTACTAGCCTGTAAAACATAAGACACTGCCTACAGTAGAGGGGGCTTTTTTTTTCAATTACCTTCTGCTGAACTGCATTAATGATGTAAGTGAAGTAGTGTGGAGCAAAGTCAAGGAATGACTGGACTTCCAGACGAGGCATCTGCTTCAAGATGAATCTATCATCTGTTTTAACAGAGACAATTGGGTTACATAAAGTGATGTATTCTTTGCAAGTTCTTTAGGACTATTGTAATGCTGAAGTGGTTTGCAAAATTAAAGGACTACAATCCTCTTAAATCTTTAGCTCATTTCTAGAAACTCCTTTACTTCATATAGTTTGAATTTCAGCTGTTCTGGACTTCAATCTTCCAGCAAATCAGGGAGAAACAACTGCCTTAGATTAATCCTCTCATGCCAGACTTGGTTTAAGTAGAGGCCTAGAATCAGCCACAGATTTAAAAAGAAAATAATCCTATAAATCAACGATAGCCTGTGGGATTATAAGAAAACTTGTGTCTTTTAATACCAGATCTTTTTGTCTCTATGCACAGGAGAACAAGCTGCGGTTCTGTGTTTCACGAGCAGCAGCCAGGAAGGCCAGTTGAGCAGAAGGGCTGTACTCTATTAGGCAGGCTTCAGCTTGAGTATAATTTAAGGAACACTGGTTGTTAAAGACCCCAGAACAACTCACTTTCCATTCTGAGTGGCCACTTCAGTCAGCAACCCTATGGCTAGAAGTAATCTGGGACTGACTGACATGCTATCCACCACCATCCCCAAGTAGCACTCTCTACTTATGAAGGGGGAAGAAGCTGCATTTACCCTCAGTCACATAGAATGCAGCCCCGGATTTGCCACCTCGTGCCTGCCAGGGCATAGAGTGTGAGAGTGATCGGATGAAGTCCTCTTCACTGCTCCCCAGGATCACTTCACGCATCCTGTGGAACTCGCCAGCGTAGTAAATCCGGCAGTAGAACTTGGCATTTGGATCTGAAAACTCTGAAAAAAAAAATAGTCTTCCTCAGTAACAGCATGCAACACTCACTGATTGCCTGAGACACACTGAGATTTTATCAACATCTAGAAGACATCCCTAAAAACATCCCTCCCTCACGCCTCCTGTACCATGGAAGTTTAAACTAACAGGATTTAAATTGAAAACTTAGTCAAGCCCCCTTAGGTTAGCTCATAGCATATGCCATGGGAAAAAGAATTTTTTTTTAAAAAAGAGTTTAATGGGGTATTTTTGTAACAGAGATTGGTTACAGTAAGTAAAAATGGCATTGCTTCGTTCTTGATTTATTTTTCCTTCTTGACCAATACAGAGAAAAAGATTATTATTATTAACTTCGAGATTTACCTTACATTTGCATGAAAAGAGGAGTTTTCAGCTAAGACTTCACACTGCTATTATTTACAACTACTCACGGAGTTCCACGTGGGGATTCACCAGCTGTTTCTTCTGTCCATCTCCTCCATCTACGTCATCTGAAGGGATAAAGGGAGCAGTCAGGGTCACCCATTATTAAAGATGTGTAAGATACTACTTGTAAACTCACATTACAAAGAAATATTTTCTTATTTTCAAGACTACAGAGGGAACTATACAGAGGGAATTGAGAGATACAGCTCTAATGATATGATAAAAAAACATATACTAGAAGGGCACAGCTGTTCATGGGAAACAAGTACAATTTCTCTTTGTTTTCTCTTCATTCATGTTGCATGAGCTGAAACAATGGAAGCGAGGAAGAGAGACTGGGCTGCTTAGTTAGAGTCAACTCAATCCAAAGGCATTCAAGCCCAGACTACTCAGTGTCCCTGTAGCTTCTGGGGTTTGAAAGACCCTATTTCCTTCCCCATAAAGCAAAGTAATGTCTTTAGGAGAAACCTACATTTGATGCTCAAATCATTTTTTTGCAGTGCAAGTGGAATAATCTTGGACTGCTGAAAATGTACGAAGAGTGCAATCCGAGCCTTGCAAGTACGAGTGAGGTTTGGGAGGAAGTAACAGTCCAAAACAGCAGATGGACTCCACAGTCTCTTACCTTGAGGTTCTGTTCCTTGGTTTTCTGCTCCCTCTTTGCCCATCTGTCCAACCTGGTAGTAGGCACTGTCAGCACCACGCAAAGTCTCTTTCTTCTGGGAGGAGAGGTCCGGGCTCTTCCCTCCCGTGCCACGGAAGAAAGACAAGACACTAGATGGTTTCTTTGCTGCAGTGAAAAGGAATGAAGGAGTTTGCCACAGCATTTCCACAGGCAGTTTATTAAAAACATGACTCATAAAAGCATTCTTCATTCATTGTTCTAACTGGAGGAATTACATCATCCAACTAACTCATTTGCCACCCTTCAGGCAACCAAGGTCCATCTAGTTGGCAGATTCAGTGTTCTGAGTAGCACTCTGGAATGCTGAGTTACTTAAAAACACAGCCCAAGCTTAAGTATCTTTAACATAAGAACTTCTGCATTTCAAAATATTTCAGTTGCCGTCTTTTTAAAGAAGGCGGTGCCAAAAGAGGTCAGAACATCCTGTGGGCATCATACCCAGCTGAATAGACTAGACTCAAGAACAACCCAAGGTCTGCTACATTGTAACATTAAATCAGAGAATAATAGTCTGATCTGGTAAGAATCAGAGAAAGCCACGATGGGCAGAGATTTCAAAAAACACACACACACATTCTACATCAAGTCAACTCTAAGACTACTTATCATTTCAGCTCAGAATGTATTTTCTTTGTTCTAGCTTAACTTTCACAAGAGCTAGGACCCAGGTTACATAGAATCAAGTCTGATTAGCATCACGGAGATGATTTTGGCAAAAGTCTTACTCTGTTCCGGTTCTGCGTTGCGATTGGAAGGACCCATGTTAGCCTCAGGCAGGCGTACAGGGCTGCTACTCTTTGGTTTGTTGTCTGACATGCTGAAAGGACAAAGACCAAAAAAAAAGAGTCATGAGCCTGACAGATACTGCCACCCAAAACACTATTACTTGACTCCCGTACATTTATTTCTCCTCCATGTCTAACACTAAGCACTGCTAAAGGAAGAGGGTACAGTTTAAAGTTGTAATAGTGTGAGACTCCCAACAGTTGACCTCCTTCACACCCCCTGCCCCCATCCTCCCCTGAGAAAAACCTCCCAGCACTCCACAACAGTTCCATCCATCACCACAGGAAAGGCAAGCAGGCCCAGTAATCCCTGCCATGCACATAGTTAAAGAATCAGGTGATGGAGCCAGTAGAGTCCCCAGCATGAAATGGAAACCCATATACTGCAAGTATGCGTTGGTTACATGGATGCATCAAGTTCCATCAGAAAGCAGAGATCTTAAGAGGCATATTTTTAGGCTCCTTTCTCATCCTGTTTTTGGGCTTAGTCCCTACAAGCACTGTGCGTTTGCTTTATGTACTGTAGGTCCTGTATGTAACCTGTTCAGCTGTAGTCCTTCTTCAGAGCTGTTCTTCAGAGATACTTTGGACAACTCATCCAGGGCATTTCTGTACTCCTTGCAACTGAGGGGGGAAGGAAAATAAGAGACAAGAGTCAGTTGTTCCCTGGGGGACACTGTAACACCAACCCAAAGATTCAGTTCAGAGACAACCACTGTAAACAAAAACTTACAGTAGAAAACACACTCTCCTTCATTTTTCTTAAAATTAGAACTTAGATCCCTTAAAAACAGAAGCTGTTCTAGGTCATATTGCAGGAATAATCCCCTCTTGTTTCTCCCTCTCCCAGAATGTAAGAATGCACTTTTAAAGCCTGCTGTATTGTGGCATGCAAACACCA
Organism: Zapornia atra; assembly: GCA_013400835.1. Taxonomy (NCBI): domain Eukaryota; kingdom Metazoa; phylum Chordata; class Aves; order Gruiformes; family Rallidae; genus Zapornia; species Zapornia atra. The sequence goes on along the minus strand of VZTU01020689.1, from coordinate 14,917 downwards.
AGATACACTGAAGCAGTGTTCATTTTTGCATACTAGAATTCAGCAAGAAAAGCACACACTCCAGTTGCAAGTTGGATATCCATATCTCAGTAGTAAAATGAAGAGAACTTCACCTCTAGCAGAAACTCTCACTACAGCTGAGTGAAGAAATTCTGTCCAGCTTGTCCCTACTATTATGATTTAAATACTCCTTGCACAGAAAAGCTGAAGTACATACAACACATGTCAGATGAAGAGCACTATCACACCAGTACCTTAGAGCAAAAGCTATGATGGAGCTTGGTTCTTTCTCGCAGACTGCGATAGGTACACGTTCATGCTCATACATCAGGTAGTGCTTATCGGGGTCACTAAATGAAAGCAAAATCAGGAGACTGTTAGCAGATCGTAAAAAACATGCAGAAGTAAAAGTTTAAGCTTTGGTCAAAACCCAGATCTCATCACTGCACTCCCAGACACAAGCTGCAAGTCTCAGCATGGAACCAAAGCTCCCCAGATCAGCTTCTCCCAACATACATATTCATAGCTCTGTAAATCTAAGTGGTAATGGGTTAGGGCAATCAGCACCTCAAGCAAGCCGCTTAGATCAGAAAACCAACTCCAAGTTAGAGAAAGAGTCTATATCTGTTTAGCAGCCACTGTTTCTAACGGCACCAAATCCTGCCTGAGCTTGTTTTGACTGTCCTGCAGCATAGCCTGCAGAATGAATGTGGGACACAAACCTGGACTCTTGTCTGAACAAGCAGTTTAGCACAGAAAAAACAGCCTCCTGGGTTTCTGCAAGATTTTCTTTTATCTGTCTGTAGAGTCCAGTGTTTTAACCTTTGCCTCATTAACCCATGGTTTCCACTGCTACCTCGGGGGTAGGATTCACAAGTTAAATTCAGGCTGCCAAACGTCAGGCTCATGTCAAATGAAAACACTACAAAGCACGCAGACCAAGTAGCTGAAAGACTTTCCAGCCTGCCCATTTTCACATGAGAAGAGGACTTGAGGGTACATGCAGTAGCCATTGAACCTGACCTACACCCAGACAATGCCAATTTGAATCCAACCCTTGGAAGAGGTCTGGAAGCAAAAACAAGAAGCAGGCATACAGCTTTAGTACATTTTTGCTAAGGAAGGACATTCCTGCTCCCTCCCTGTAGCAATTAAGTTAGGAGGCATCTTTCTCCCCTTTCCCCCACAAGAGTTCTGAGGAGGCATGCCTGCTAGGAGGAGGAGAAACTGATAATGCATATGCACAAGGGTATTAATAATAACAGATAGCTTAAAAACACCTGGGAGGGAAGCAGAAAACTTCTTGCCTTGAGGAAGTTATTTATTTTATTGAGAGCTAAACTCAAGTGATAAATTATATACTGAGCAAAGGAAGCATGCATGGATCTGTTTGTCCACCACATATCATACTTACAAGGGAAATGGAATGGGGTTATAGTTGTTTCCAGGCAAAAAGTTTGCCAAAATAGCTTTCATAGTAGACTTCTCCTTCACCTGGCTGTCTGTAGATCCCAGTGAGTGTCCATCAAACACATCTGAAACACAGACAAGTTAAGTTTGCTTCACAATGTCAAACTTCAAGCTGTAAAATCAGAAGGAAGGCTGCAGACCACGGAGTTACCAGATTTGCCGCTTCCTAAATGGATCTCATACACTTGCCACAGAGAAGAAAAAGAAAGAATACAAGACCACAACTGAACTATACCTTCTGAGCTGCTTGTTGTATCCTGTTCAGACAGTGTGTTGGCACCAGTGATATGCTCTGATACAACCTCTGGAGAGGTGGGCAGCTGAAGATGGGTGGAGCCTGTGGAGCTCTGACTTGATAAAGTTGTCAGGAAACGATCCTCTGAGATTACAAGGACAGTTAAAGACAGAAGAAAGCGTTTTACATGGCTGTCAGAAGTGACATTGTTTGCTCCCAGTCCCAGCTATCACCAGTGTCTATTTTCAAGTGTTTTTTATTTAGAAAGCAGTTAAGGCAACCCATAGCAAAGGGATGGGCAGGCTGCCCAATGTAGCCCATTGCCTTCAGAAGATGCATGCACTAATACCCACTACTTTCAGTTCCCAGAATCTCTCAGTGTGCTTCACGTGTAAGAGGCATCAGCACCCGCAACAACCTCACAGAAGAGGCGAGAGGCATTTCCCAAGTCACTCAGTTATTTCAAAAGCCTCTGAAAGTTTTTTAACTCAAGTTCCAAGGAAAAAAACCCTTGCTGTCCAATTTAGCTTCAGAAACACATGTCACTTTTTGTAAAAGCAAGCTAGAAAATGGCCTACTTGCACCTGGCACAATGGCAATTTGCTGTTTCTCTAAACCATCAAATTTAACAAAGGCTCCCATGTTATGTGGTGGGGAGTGTTACAGCAAGTTTATTTTGGCAGAAAAATAAATAAGCAAACAACAGACCTTTCTCTCCATTTTGCAATGCTGGAGAAACATTGCGTGGGGAAGCATCCATGCTGCTGATCTAGGTACAATCATAAAACACCAAAGGTGATGCCCCAAGCTCTTTACAGCTGTACCCCTTTCCCTGTGGAACACTTGCAAAAGCATATGTACCACAGCCCAGTACTCCCACCCATGGCACCGTCACTATCTGCCACACATGAAAGAGACAAGACAAGCATGTTGTAAAGCTGAGTTGCTGTTATGACCGCTATCACCTCTGTATGCTGCTTTAAAGACTACACTCTTCCTCTCTATAAACCTACTTGCTGCTTGATCAAGGTTAACACTATTAAGAATATTGTGTTGCCCCAGAAAAAAATGTTTAAGTAGCTTCTAGGCTGCAATCATACCTTGCTTTCTTCACCTTGCCTCAGTCTCCCAGGGCTGGGTGGTACTGATGGACGCTTTCTCCCCTTCTCTTGTTGGAAGAGATCCTGCAATCTGTAAAAAAAAAAAAAGAAACAAAACACACACCAAAAAAACCCAAATAAACAAAAAAACACCAAAGAAGAATTAAGCAACAGTTAGGTTACAGGTATTAGCTGTGAAAGGCACAAATTATGAAGTTTCTCCATACTAGGATGCAGCCAAGCATGCCTTCACAAGTCTTTACTGCACTCAGGTGGTTGCTAACATACACAAAACTGTGTTTCAAATGGCCAAAATCTGATTATTTTCTTCATCTCTGAGATAAATTCACCCAATTAATTGATTTCCCACACTCATCTCTTCCCCTCTCTTCCAACTTTATTCAAATGACACTTGCCCCTCTCAGATGCAAGTTGAGCTCCACAACACAACACTTATTATCTGGCCTCAGATGATTTTGTGTTCCAACCAGCCAGCTCTGTTGTCTTACCCAGCAGAGGACATTCAGCATAAGCCACCATAACACACTCCATACAACAACTGCTCTACAGGAAGAGCAAGTACAAAAGAACCTCCTCCCTTCTATAACCAAACACACTATCAGTATTGCTCACGATTCCAACATGGGTCTCCTTACCTGTTATTCCAGGCTTGTAGCATTTCACAAAGTCCTTGCTTTTTAGCTATGAGAGATTCAAAAACAGACTGCAGCTGTTGAGGTGTGTCTAATGATGATGAAAGCAGCCTTGCTTGGATTTTCTCAGTCCAGTTTCGAAACTCCCCCTCTTCCATCTGCCAAAAGAAAAGCTTTCAGTGTTCTGTGACCAGAGATGACACTAGATCTGAGTGGCTTCTTGACACACTTCACATTCTGCTGATACAGAAATAGTCCATTACCTCTTTTTGGGCAAAGAGGTCTTCCATCTTTTCTTCTCTTGTTTTGCTGAAAGTATCCGTTTTCAGAGAAGCAAGGCGATCATCAACAGCAAGATACACTTGTGACACCCTATCGACAGGGATACCAAGTTACACTGAGATCACTTGCAATATCTTCAGCATTCTTTAATAAAAGTCTGAATGTGTTTAAGGTTAGCATTTAAGAATACAAAAGATGACACATGATAGTCTTCCGCACAGTAGGCTGTCCACTAAGTTTACATGTAAAGTTGGAAAAAATCATTAGCATGGCAGAAACCTCTGAGTTCCCTACACTGACATTCCTTCACAACTTACTCTTGCCAGTGGAAGGTGTCAGAGAGCAACACAAACACACTGCTGTCAGAGAGAAATTGTTCTGGCATCTGTGTCGAGGAAGAATCTGGGACTGCAAGCTGCACCTCCACCAGAAGGGCTCAGAGACAGTCAGCGTGAGTAACCATTTCAGAACCTGTGGAGCTTTGTTTAGAGCCAATGTCAGGTGGTTGCAGAGACATCAGCCATACAGGAATGCTGCCACCAGGCAGAACAGCGCTCAGGCTGAGTTCAATAGTTGCCATCATGCTTGTATCACCACTTATTTTGTTCCTACAATTAGAAGGTGTCTAGGCTTACAGTAATTTACCTTGGACTCCAAGAAGGTACCAGACTGCCTGCTGTTACTGTATTCAACAGCTAACAAAGCAAAGCCTTACACACAGCATAGAATTTAGTTGTCACACGACCAATGCAAGGAAAACAATTCTGTTCAGACAACAGATCTGAACAATGCCTTTACCGTTTTGCTGGGCTGAAGGCAGGATGTAAGCTTGGTCAGATCTTCCAAAAAGGAGTCTTAGGGTAAGGATACCAAGTGTTACCTGCAGTTTTCAGATTAATCCGTCTAGGACCACTGCCTCTGTTCCATTTTTAGTATTAAGTAGAGGAATTAGAACTACTTTAGCTGAGCTTGAGAAGGCATTTTGTAAGAAAAGGCAACTTTTCAAACACTAATAGTCAACCTTTCAGTGGCTACTGGGCAACATCATTCAGACATATGCTGTATCACTCAGTGCAACCTTCAGGGACAGAGAAGTGAAGAATTCCATCTCCACTGGCTATGTTTAAGATTAATTGATGCCAGATGAAAAAGTGAGAGAAACCAGTACAGACAGAGCAGCTAAAGGTAATAAACAGTTTTCCAATACCACCCTCCCTTAGAAGAATATACACATGTAAGTGTGCTTAAAACCATTACTTTTCTATTAAATAATGAGTATTAGCAAGCCTTGTATATACTAGCAAAAGTGGTTTAGTGTTCTGCTAATAATAAAAAAAATCTGAAATACAAGTAAGCTGAGAATGGCATTAAAAACAAGGCTTACTTTTGAGAGAAATCCTTGAGATCCTGCAAAATGGTAACCTTTGATGGAGCCTGCCGTTTGATGTAGATCTTGGGGAGTGGGACACACACTTCGAGCAGCCGGATTGGAGAGTAGCTGAGAAGGCAATATGACAGCTATTAACAACCCTCTCCCCTCCTAGTACTAATTCTACACCACCTTGTGGTTTGTGGCCCCTATATGAAAAGGGGCACTGTCAATGTGTCTAGGGCTTTAGTTACTTCAAGTAACAGGAACACCCTGCTCATTTATCTCCTATGCAAGAAAGTAAAATCACAGATCATGTTGCAAAAACAAAATTCTGAAAGCTTTCAAGATCAGACAGGGAAAAGTGTCTCTCTTCTGTATCAAAAACTGAAGCCATCCATTCATAGGCACACTGCCCACCCCATCCAGTGATGGCACCCACAATGCCCTCTGCAAGCCAGCACACAATCATGCATTTGTGGCTACAGCACAGTTACGTTATCCCACACTGCACTCAAAGTGAATGTCAGACCTGATGAATCCTTATTAGAGCTACATGCTTCACATAGTATTAGATGGAGAGGGAAGCTTTTAGCAATGGACCTCACCTGAAAGATGCCACCATCTGATTATAGGAAAAATACTGGTGATAGTCATGGTGAATGGAATGACCGCAGGGCTCTGCGTTGGCCCTTCGCGTGTACTGGTGCCCATAGAATCTCAGCTCAAGGTATTTTGCGAAAGACATCGACCAGGAATCGTTGGAAAGGGGAACAACCGGTGTCACCTGAAAAATTGAAAGCCAAGTGTCTTAATTTCATCCTTGAACCAAGACAAAGGACAGGCTAAGCTAGACAGTAATCTAGCATTTCTAGAACCAGAAGCATCCATGACCCTGAAACTAACTAAACAAAGCAAGCATTTATGCAAAGCTAAGGCTGACACATAGTTACAATAAATCAAATAAACAACTGCTAGCTGATGGCAGGTACTAAACTGGGAGTACAAACATATCCTTGGCAGAAGTTTCTGCCTGGGAATGATACTTCTCTACACAGAGACCACTCCCAGCAACTCAGTCAGCTATAGTGGCTTCATCACATACTTTCTCTGGTGATTCTTCAGCTACAAATACACTGGCATTGCTCGGCAGTGTATTTCAACTTCAGCAGTGCCTGTAAGCGCAGAGTAGTCACTGCTTTATACATAAGAGCCACAAGCATATTAGTGTTTACATGAGCACACAGAAATAAGAGGTTATAGAACAGGTGTATCCACAGGAGCATAGGGCTTGCCTTCAGCACCTACATTAGCTTCCTCCAGGTATCTTTAAACACAACACCCATGTTTAAGCCAATGTAAGTAGGTGAATCGAGTCATGCCCATGAGTAACCGAGACGTTTTGCATTTCAGGCACTGCAGGAATCTTTTCTAATTAACTTTTATGCTCATCGCTTTGAAGGCTCTTAAGTTTTACAATGTTCAGCTAGAGAGGAGTATCTAGTTGGCAATGTTTTCTTAGCTAAATTACAGAACAAGTTTCAGATAATACACGATCTTACTAACTTGTGTTTTTAAAAGCAATTTATAATTCCTCTAATGAAGATTTTTATTTACTTTCTAATGACTACTAAGGGAAGTCTAGACACCACATCCACACGATGCAGACTGCCCAGTCCATAAGCAGATCAAAGGATACCAAGTGGTTTTAGCCAATTACTAAGCCATGTCTCACTGTCTGCCTTTCCCCACACATACACCCTTTGTTGCCCACACTGATTCACTGCAGGGAAGGGACCATACTCTTCATCCAAGAGGGCAACTCATTTATTTTTTTTCCATGTGTCACAAATTGGGGTCAATATACTGCTGGAAACTAATTAAACCTATTCTCTCAGAGCCAGATTGGGTGCTTTCCAGCAGGACTACCCCACCCAAGATGTTTCACCCTCAACAGCCCCAATTCTACAAGAGGAATTTGTAGATATGTGAGAGCATTTGTAGCAGTAACAGGTTTTGTGTTTAGCCATAGCTCCAGGGATGAGGGTTTTCTCAAAAGTGCTGCCTTTCTGTACAAGGCCAGTCACATCAGGAATACTAAATCGGAATAGCAATGATTCTTACATCCACATCCTTACCTGTTTGCACAGTCTACACCAGGAGTAAGTAAGAATGGTGTGCTGGTACCCAGGGACCGGGGAATCCAGCTCCTTTAACACAATTTGCACACAGCCTTGCCCATGAACAAAACGACGAATGTGGTGCACCATTGGCGTTTCACAGAACATGCTGGGGCATTGATAGGAAGGCCTTAGAGAAATAGACACATTTGTGAATGATCATAGGTTAGACACTGCTGAAGAACCGATCCAACACACCTAACATACCTCTTAATATCTTGGTACTATTTACCTTCACTATACAAGTTTCCCAACCTTATTGAAGGTTGTTTCTGCTGAGTGAATTGTATTTACTTCAAAACAGGATGTAAGGAAGTTCCCTTGCCAGCAATGGCTGTAGGGGTCCCAAAAACAGTGACTGGACATTGGGTATCACAATCTTTTTAAACAAATCACTTTAACATATTCCATATTGCCCACAAAATATGGATCAAGCACCTGGAGGTGCCTGGCATCAACTTAGAAGACCGCTTTGGCACATCTTTGGTCCTCAGTGGCCTTTGATGTGGTACACTGACAAAGAGCCTTCAAAACAGTCATGTTTCAGGTCCTGAAGGAAACAGGGAGTTTCTCTTCGAACTGAAAAAATACATGATCTTTCTTTGGATGGGCTTCTTTTAAGTCAGGTAAGAGAGACTGAATTGTTTAGGTACCAGAGTAAGAAATAGGGAAGTCTTCAAATACAGAAAGAACATAAAGACACACAGACCTTCCTTGTTTATGTGTGTGTCTGGGGGGGAAGTATTACTGAAACTATGGAGATTTAAAAGAATTCACTTTCATACAAGCTAATTTAAAAGTGAGCAGCTAAGCTCCATCCTCCTTATTGATCAGCACAAGGAGAAATACTTGTTCCTCCAGAAAAGCCTGAACATTAAGAGCATTTTGCTACTACAAGTAGTCAGTGGTGAGAACGGAGTAATCTTGTCTTTTGAGGAGCCACAGGCTACCTATCCAGCTTTGCAGCCTGCTGAGACTCTGTATGGGGTTCTGGCAGTACTGGTTATTAATGAAGCATAACAACTTGCACCTCTGTCAGATGAAATAAATTACACAGTACTTTGCCAGGGCTAGAAGTGTTCTACACCATTTACATTAGCCACCTTGCAGATTTGACTCCAAGACCTTCAGATAACACTAAAGGAGGTGATTTTTTTTTCCTAGAACTCACATAAAGTTCAAATAGGAACACCAGAAAATTGCTATCAACACAGTAGCTTGTCTTGAAAAAAGCTTGGAATCCATGCTCAGACTCTTAACTAGCTCCTTAGCACCCTAATCACTACACGAAAGCGCTAAGCGAATACATTCATTTTTATGAACTTGTGAAGTCTCGTTCCACAATCTGTTTCACGTCATCGTTAAATCAATTAAGAGGCACAGGGCTGAAACAGGAAAGCAGATGATATATTTGTATGTAAAAGTGAGCATGAGTAAGTGAATTCTTAAATCCAGTTCCTGTTTCCCTACAGCATAATAATAAATCTGCTGGTTCCTTTGCTGTAAGTGTAAGCTTTGCTATGACACAACCGGCTCTGCAGACTTGCATGCTATTCTCCTAAGTGCACAGTCTATGAAGAAGGCAACAGGTCAACTTCAGAGAACTATCAAAAGCTTTTGTTTTGTTTAGAATGATATTTATAATACTTTCCTGCTCACCTGAAACAGTAGCGCTCCAGAAAAATCCCTAGAGTCAGGTCATTTTTCCCATAGAACTCCATGGTCACAATCCTAAAGCAGAGAAAGAAAAGCTTGGGAAGGTGGATGCAGCCAGTGTTAGCTGTGCAACGGCTTCAGGTGCAGAGATCTGAACCCACTGCTGGCTTGTTTTCAGCCCTGTATACTCTGCAAGGCTTTTCTCCCTCTTGACTGCCCTTCCTAGATCCCTGCAGGTAATAATGAGATCAGAGCCCTACTAGAGCAACTTTAAACTTGGTGTTTAAAAGTTGAATACAATTCACCTGCACCTTTGCAGATCACATTCAAAAATATCTAGGCACAGAAGTCTAGGCAGCTTGAAGGCTCAAACACTAACATTTAAGCAGTGACAAAAAGGGTCTATTCAGAAGATAAAAGTTAGCTTAGGAAAAGCTTATTCTTCCAAAAGATTCAATAGCAAGTTTTGCTTTCTCAGAACCTGCGGTGACAAAACCACTTAAACTGATACTTAAGATATTTTAAATGGCACAATTCAGACATCTCTAATTCAGGTGACTTACATCCTCTGTCACTGTTGCTGTTTAGCAAGCTTATCGCCACCTCTGCTTCAATCCTAAGCTTCTACAGTAACTCTAGACCCTTCCCTGTAAGAAAACTATCTCTATTTTCACCTGAGATGGATGATGAAATGAGAAGACCTATCCTATTTAGGAGAGTTAGAAGCATGTCATAGGCTACATGCAACACACTGCAGCCCCCTAAACTGGAAATGCAGTTAAAGCTCTTAATGCCAGTGACTCTCAGAACGACAGCAATACATTCAAACAGCACTCAGATAATGCAGTCTAGACATGTTCTGAGATTCTCTCAAGGCGTATTTTTGGGCTTGGACATTCTTCTGTGTTTACAAATACTAACTCGTCCCCATGAGACTGCATGCAGTGAAAGGACCAGCCAAAAGCTTTCTAGTTTAGGCTGTTTTCTCATTCAGGTCTTGGGGATTACAGACACCATGGGAAACTGCGCTGGATCCACCTGACCGGGCAAGACAAAATTCCTATTATAGAATGGGCACAACCTACCAAGGAGTCCTCAAAGAACTAGCACTATGAGGCCAGCACTGCCCTCAACTTAGGAAAGAAGATAGTAACTGTAGAAGCTGAAGAGGACTAGTTTCCATACCAGGGGCTAACACAGGCACTTGGAGCATTGCTGGACTGAGCAGAAGAGCTGCTGAAGAGAACACAGAGCCTCTGATGGTTTACCGGACTCAGGCAATCCACCTGGTAGACAGAAAACAACTCATTTACTGGTTACAGACACCTCCACACACACACAACTCCTGATGACACAATTTTGTTCCTAGTTTTATTTACAGTGCTCCTTTTGTACAGCTTAACCTTGCAGTATCTTGTACCATGTATAATTGGTAACTGCCATGTTTAGAACAGCATAACTAATATGCACAATGAAATCAATGCACACAGAAAGGAAGCTAAAGGAAACAAAAAACAAGAGCCCCCAGACAAACATCCAGAGTCTCCCAAGCACTGTACAGCTTAGGAGGCCTCAGAGTCAAAACTCTGCTAATATATCATACCTCATTCAGGCTATGCAAAGACTTCCAATTTTCTGTCCTCCGTGAAGAGATTTACCACGCTGCTGCAGGAATGTAGCCGTTTGCCCTTCCACACCCTACAGAACTATGAAGTTACCAAATACTTTTCTTTGATCACTGAATAAATTTAAAACAGCATCAACCAGTCTGATGCAGAGCAAGGGCTAGTCTTAAAGTTCGTAAGATTATGGCCTGTGAAGCTATACAGATTTACATTTAAGCACAAATTAAAGAGTGACTGCTGCTCACCAACCTGGGAGCTGATAGGCTCAGGGACCAAAATGTTTGACTATTTCAAGAGATCAGCTCTGCTACTCTTGTTCATAGACTTTCTTCCTGAACAGCTTCTAGTTCAAGAAACCTGAGATCATAGAATCATAGAATGGTCTGGGTTGGAAGGGACCCCAAGGATCATAGAGCTCCAACCCCCCTGCCACAGGCAGGGCCACCAACCTCCAGGTCTGGATCTACACAAGGTTGCCCAGGGCCCCATCCAACCTGGCCTTGAACACCCCCAGGGACGGGGCATCCACTGCTTCTCTGGGCAGCCTGTTCCAGCACCTCACCACTCTTTCTGTAAAAAACTTCCCCCTAATATCTAATCTAAACCTTCCCTCCTTTAGCTTTAGTCCATTCCCCCTTGTCCTGCCATTATCTACCCTTTTAAAAAGTTTAATCCCCTCCTGCTTATAAGTTCCCTTCAGGTACTGGAACGCTGCAATGAGGTCCCCCCGCAGCCTTCTCTTCTCCAGGCTGAACAAGCCCAGCTCCCTCAGCCTCTCTTTTGAGGGCAGGTGCTCCAGCCCTCTAATCATCCCTATTTCTCAAATACAAGTCAGTGACTTACATGGCAGTCTCCTAAAAACTTTAGTTTGTTTATAAGCACATACTTGCTTGCTTTGAAACTTCAAATATTCCCCCCTCCAACTATGAGATTCTCACATTTCTTCAGATCACCAAACTTTTACAAATATTTTCAAGTAATTACAGCCTACTGCTGTTTCCATGGTGTTAAAATTTCTGAAGACGGATATGTTACACTTCTAGAGATCACCAATACGAGCGTCAATAGAGCTGTTTCAGAAACTTTTAAGTTTGCTCCCTCTTTTGTACCCATTTTCAGAAGTCAGTACTGTACAGCTGAGCCAAACAGGCAACATATAAATACACTGGTTCTTGGCTGACTGCCTTTCTCAGAAAGCAATCTCACCACCCCTTCCCTTTCTAGAGAAATTTTACAGTCAGATCCTTGTTCTGCTTTCTGATATCCACATTGTCCCTCATTATACTGACTAAATTGCCCAGAGCACTGCAATCTAAAATGCAGTTTTGACCCAGTAAAGTAACAAACCCACAACCAAAAAATCCCCACCAACTCTCATTTAACATCTGAGACACTACACCACCTGTGTTACCAGGAAAAACTGATGCAACCTTAGTTTGGAGTTAACAAAGGGTTGAATCTTACCTTATGAGACCATGTGGATTCACTCTGAGCTAGTCCCTTCTCTTCCTCTTCAATTCTGCACCCAGTTTTTCCAGTAGGGACACTAGACACATCCTTACTTTGGGCAAAGGGATCTGTGCTTTTCTGTAGTATCCTCCCTCCTCTGGCCCGATAGTCAGCCAGCATTCTGGCTAAGCTCTGGCTATCACCTAGATGTTCTGCTATTCTAGTATTAACCAGCTCATGAGAGGGTAAGATTTGGATAGCCTTGGCTTGGATACTCCCATTCATCCCTTGTAGTCCAGAGAGATCCCGCAGTAATTGCCTCTTCCTTCTGCTCTCCAACTCCTTGTATTCCTTGTTGAGGAGAGGAGACCAATAAACTTGCTCAGGGAAGTATTCCCGGGCAGGGCACCTCATGCCTTTTTCAGTCAAAAGGAATGGTTCACGGAACACCATTACAGGAGAAATACAGAGAATGACATCCTTCAACTCCTGCTTAAACGCTGCAGAATAAGTCTTGAGACGATCCTCAGAAGAGGTTACCTCTTCTGTGACATATAAACCAGTATCATCCTGAAGAGGGTCTCTGAAGACTCTCATCTGACTCTTGGACTCTTGTAGATCATCTGCCTGTTGAAGAGGCTCTGGCGCCTGGCTATCCAGAGTAGCCAAGTGCTGGTCCATGCCATGGAGGGGCAGCAGGGATGTTTCAGGTATTGCAGGAGGTACAGAGTTGAACACTGGGAATGGTGACACTGCTTTGTGATGGTCTTGTGGTTTTGAGGACACTGCTTCCAGTTGGCTGTTCTCTTGGTCACCCCTCTCAAATAAAACCCTTTGTTCAAGCAACCTGACCTCATCAGAGGACACTGACTCAGAGATTACAGGCAGCTTCTCAGAGGATAGTTCCGTGTCTCTGACTGCTGTACTGAAATCCTCACCATTGAAGAGATTCTGTTGCTCAGTTTCATCTCCTGGCTCCTCAATAAGGGAGTGAAAGGAGGTGTTTTTGGTCAGAGTAGGGGGCATGGCAAATTCATCCATAAGAAAAGAGATTTCCAGTTGGGAATGATAAGCCACACAGACCATGAAAATCAGGATCTCCTTTACACGGGCCAGCTCGTACTCTGCAGCACCACACAACTTGATAGTGCAACCCAGGTGCTGGGGACACCCTTCAAAGAACATCAGGGTTTTTGTCTGATCTAGAAGAAACAAGAACAAGAGTTAGGATGACAACTACAGTTAACCCACTCTTAGGTATCTTACACATTTAAGGTAAGAAAGGTTAAGAGCAAATAACAGGTAGCACGACCCAGCTGCAGAAATTCACATCACTGTATGAAGTGTTATTTTGCAAGCAAAACAAACATTTGTCACAAAACAGGAGAAGTTTTGTAGAACAATTCATCATAAAGTCCAAATGAAACATGTTGACCTAAACATTGCATTCTAAAAATCACCATATATTCTGCAGCAGCAGAGCAATCAAACCACTTCCAGGCTCATTTACTCATCCTTACAAGTCAAAAGCCTGCAAGATTTAAAGTGCAATTTAAAGTCTGGAAGGGGGCATGGGGAAATGGAAGAAGAGATGTAAAGACTACATAGTCACAAAGATTTGCAGTAACAGCATTTGTATGTACCAACACCATTGATAACCTGCCAGACAGCATTTCTTCCTTTGGTGACTTCCATTGCTTAAAAGGGTGTAAGCGAGAAAGACAAGCCTAATTTCTCAAAGGTGTACAACTGGACAAGGGGCAGCATGCACAAATTGCAACAAGGCATGTTTTGATATCTTAAGGTTGGACCAGATCATCTTCTGAGGTCCCTTCCAACCCAGGCTGTTCTAGGATTCTCTGCTGACACACAGAAAAATTTGTTATGCCAAGGAATAATTAAACAACTGAACAGGTGCCCAGACAGGCTCTGAAATCACTGTTCTGCAATATTTTCAAGAGTTGGCTGATCAAGCTTGGAGAAATCTCATCCTGCATTGAAATTAAGCCTTCCTGTTTTGAACTGGGAGTTGGACTAGACAAACTCCAGTGCGGCAGGAAGAGAAAAAGCAGTTTGGAAGAAAGAAGCTAGCCTAATTAAAATCTAGTGTGCCTCACCTTAGAAATATCATGCTTTTGTGTCCACCCTAGTCCCAAGATGTAACAGAGGTAAAGAAAAATGGGGAGGAAGGATAATACTTGATTAGACAAGGCACCAAACAATTCAAGTCTAATTAAGAAGAGCAAAGCATTTATCCTTTCACACACACAAGCTAACACTTATCAAGTTTTACTCACCATTAGGCAACTGAAAAACTTGCATATAAAATTTGTGACAGGTTCCCAAACGTGGTTTGGTCAACAGTTGATCCATTGACATCACTAAGTCTCCCTGGGTCATTCGACTTACCCGGTCTAAAACTTGCTGTAAGAATGGAAAGAATGGTAAGAATTTACAGTGCAGAGAGGACACTAGCATCCTTAGCTTGCTCTTTAAAACTCCCAACAAAAATTGCCAGTGCGAGCCAGGAAACCTCTCACTGGGATGCAAACTCTGCATTAAACCCAGTCACACACACATCCACAACACCCAAGAACCTTACAAAAGCAGGTGGGTAAATATTTCTGGTGAGACATAAGACCGTGTCCCTCCTTGTGAGTATCTAGAACTGTTCAAGTGAAACAGATTTCCAGGAGGTGCAGTGCTGACTACCAGCTCAGCCAACTCCCATAGCAGCTCTCTGTCTGGCTGTACCCTGCCTCTCAGGGAGAGAGGCTCTCTGAGGACCCATACACGATTTGCCAGAAATAGGAATCATAATTAACTAGAATCAAGCCAGGGTAGAAGGACCTACAGAGTAGCTGTGAAGAGCTGAGGAAAAATTACAGAATCACAGAA
>VZTU01020688.1:0-10249 GCA_013400835.1 Zapornia atra | reverse complement strand
TCCTTTTTTTTTTTTTAATTATTTGCAATGTGGAATAAGAAAGAGTTTAGTATAAAAAATTTCTTCCAATTGTGTTTTTGAGTTAATACATAGCCCCTTGCATGTCTCCCCTCACTCCTCAATCTTTTATTTTGAAAGGTCAAACAACTCCCTTTGGTTTGTGACATATAATTATTTTGTCAGGATAACCTAAAATTAAGCTTGTAGTCTGCAACCTCATTTAACCAAATTAAACTATGGTGCAACAAACCAACATTTCCATCAGGATTCCACAGCCATTACATGAAACTTGGCCCATTACAGTTAGGTCACAGTGATGCTGGCCACAAACACTCTAGAAGTTCAGCATCATAGAACCCAGACTCACTGTAGGAAAATTTTTGATTTCCTGCAGTTCGCAACACTAGCTTTCACTTCTGACACTTTGGAACCTGTCCACAGGATGGACATTTGATAACCTGTCACCCAACTTAGTTTTAGATAGCTTTACAAAAGGAGAATCTTTCCTATAATGTACAATTAAGAAGCACTCTTAAACATACTGTAGCATCACAGCTGTAAGGTCACCAGTTCAACATTCTCACAACTCTACACATACTTTTCTTGAGCACTGCTCTACAAAGAAATTCAGCTTCTATAATGCTTCCAGAAAAGTATGAACAGAAGAAAGTTGAAATTCTAGTAACATCTTTCAAAATATGATTTCTGATGTATCTGTAGACAGGCCAGAATTCTTTGTAATTTTCAGCTGTCAAAGTACTGAAAAGAAACAGTCTTTTAGTCCCTCATAGGTGAGTGTTCAAACTTCTTTTAAGTTTTAGAATTTTATGTTTGGTTTGGTTTGTTGTACAAAGAAGGAAACTAAAGTGAGAGTCTTTGGATTTCTATGTAGATCTAAAATACATTAAGTTTTGTCACTAAATTATACAAAACAACTACACAAAATTCTAAGCAAGGTGAACCACGGCTCTGGTAATTACCTGAAGCATATTCTAACATTTCAAGTGTTCCAACAGACTTTTATTACACTGTACATCTTAAGTAAAATTGCCTTCTACAGAACTTTAAAACTAAAGTTTCAAACACAAGTCATGTCTTATTCTTTCTATAACTAATCTCTCTACGTCTTCCTGTATTAACTGTCTCATTGAACTGAAACTTACATGCATTGAACATAATATGGCTTAAAAAATAAAGTTATGGGACAAATCATTGGTCTACAAGTATTTTAAGTGAAGTAGTAGACACTGTGAGAATTAGTGTGAGGTAAAGGAGCAACATGAAATAACCAGTAAAAGAGGGTAACAAATGTGCAAGAAAAAATTAAGTGGAATAGTAAGGAGAGTTTTCTGGGCTTTCCACTTCTTCCCCAAATGACTACTTTGGGTGCCTCACAATGATGTTTCCTAAGAGAAACCTGCATGCCTATCTCCTTGAAGAAATTTATCAGAATTCAGTAAAACTGATCCTGTGATGGAAAATTCCCTGGGTTCTGAAAGGATCACATCCATAATATTTTACTTTTCACCCATCTTTGACAAGATACAATGTATCAGATATCCCTAAGTGTAAGTAATCTACACCTTGCAAAACAAAGGAAAATAATTAGCATTCTCAATCTCTCACCATTTTGCACAGGGTAGTATGTTTCAGATTCAGTCTAAGCTGCTAAACACCAGGCCTTGGCATTTTAGACCCAGATACGTTATGCACAATGTTGAGCATCTATTAACATATAACTTCAGACATTGGTTACCACTCATGTATGTAGTAAATGGATGGATCAGAGTCTGACTTTTAGTTGCTTCTTTACAGACATAAATTTAATATATTTTCAAAGCAAATTTTCATTACCATAATACATATCATGCATGCAAAATAAGAGTCTTAACAGTTTGCACTACACCACCTACACTACTTCAGAATTCTGCAACAAATGACTTTTTAATCTTTTTTTTTCTTTCCAGTTCCATTAATGGCTGAGGCCTCTTTTACCTGAATTTTATTCCTTAACAGAATACATTGCCTTTAGATTGGACAATGTAATGAAGAAACTGTTTTTCAGGCTTTTTACTTGGATGGGAACCAGTGTGTTCCTGTATGAGAGCACTGAGTAATCATGTGCAAAACAGGACCACCCCACATCTGTCTACATTCACTTGGAAGTCATTTTTATATTCCTCTGCTATAGGACTTGCAGGAAATTTATACCGAATACATGGGTGGGGTGGGATAGAATCCTTCCTCTTTGCTTAATCACATTCAGGGAAGAATGATGATCCATTTTGTCTGGTTCTCTCCATTAGTCTTTCTAAAATTAACTCACATCTGACATTATAACATATGTTAAATATTATGTAAGTGGTCTGTTCTATATTTGGCTTATTCAGTCATAAATCTTGGCATGCACACACACACACAAAAGTATCACTGTGAGGAAAAAAAAAGCAACCAAACCAAAAAACCCACACCAAAAACCCCCACAACCTTTTGCAGATTAAATGAAATTGGTAAACTTGAATTACTCCCCTTTCCTCACAAGTTCATAAAGAAGCTGGAATAACCCATTGACATGAAAGTTTGCAAGATCTTACACACTAGGGAAAATATTTTGCAGGTGAATACACTCTTTTACTTTGTAGAGATGGCATGTTTGCAGTCCAAGAGAACTTAAGGACCACAGTTATTTATGTTGAAATAGACTTCAGTCTGGTAAGACCAAGGTGTGTCTGTAAGCAAGTGAAAGCGAATACATAAGAGCCATAACAATGGGTTAGGAGCTCCCTCCTGGCTTTTCTTACTGTTCTTATTTTCTACTGTTTTACCAGGGAGACCAAGCTCTCTCTGTAACTAGAAAGTAAGGTTTTGGCTGGTAGTAAACTTTGATTGGTTTTCTGAAGCTGCCTTCCATCTTTCCCAACATATTTGTCACAACAGTATTTCCCTGAAAGCTGTGCAGTGTTTAGTACAAAATTTCCAATGCTCTCATATCAATAGTATCTGTCTCATTTGATTTGTCTTGGCTGAAATAAAACACCGAGGCACTGAATTATATATAGCACACCATATTCATTTTAAGGCCATTGACCTTTCTTTTTATCTGCTGTTTTGAGCTATTTATGAGCTGAAGGGTTCCGTACCACAAATGCTTGCACTGCTGTAGTGAAAGTAAGGTCTAACAGCTACAAAAAGGCTTTGGAAGTAAGAGGTGGCATATGAAACCTATCTTTCCCTTTTCTTTAATGCCATTTTCTGAAACTAGTACCAGACACATGCTAAGTTCACTTCTAAAATAACTTTAGAATCATAGAATGTTTTGGGGTAAAGGACCTTCAAGATCATTTACTTCCAACTAGAAGTTAGAACTAGTACTCTCCACTAGACCAGGTTGCCCAAAGCCCCATCCAACTTGGCCTTGAACATTTCTAAGAAGGGGCATCCACAACTTCTCTGGTTCCTGGGCCTCACCACGCTCACAGGAAAGAATTTCTTCCTAATATCTAATCTAAATCTACCTTCTTTTAGTTTAAACCCCTTGTCCTATCCCTACACTTGCTGATACACATCCCTCTCCATCTTTCTGGTAGGCCCCTTTAGGTACTGGAAAACTGAAGTAAGGTCTCCCCAGAGCCTTTTTTGCTCCAGGCTGCACAAGCCCAGCTCTCTCAGCCTGTCTTCACAGGAGAGGTGCTCCAGCCCTCTGACTGTCTTTGTGGTCCTCCTCTGGACTCACTCCAACAGGTCAATACCTTTTTCGTACTGGGGAGCCCAGACATGGGTGCAGTACTTCAGGTGGGATCTCATGAGAACTGAGCAAAGCAGAGGGGCAGAATCACCTCCCTTGACCTGCTGGGTAACGCTGTTTCTAATGCAGCCCGGGATACGGTTGGCTTTCAAGGTCCCTCTGGATGACACCCCTTCCCTCCAGTGTGTCAACACAGTTTTGCGTTATCAGCAAACTTGCTGAGGGTCACTCAATCCCACTGTTCATGTCTCTGAGAAAGATGTTAAACAGTGATGGTCCCAATACTGCTTAAATTCAACCATCCAGCCAACTCCTTATCCACCACATAGTGCACCTGTCAAATCTGTCTCTCCAATTTAGAGACAAGGATATTATGTGGGACAGTGTCAAATGCTTTGCACAAGTGCAGATAAATGATGTCTGTCACTCTTTCATCATCCATCAATTACTTACAGGTGTGGTTCTGAAAGGACATTTGTGGACAGTTAAACAACAGACAGTAGCAACACAAAGGTTAAGACTGTCAAAGAAACTAAAATCATCTGATAGGAAGGTGCCTAAATATCTTCAGTAGACGAGTTAGATTGACCAGTCCCTTTACTTCAGGAGTTGTCAGGGACAAGAACAACTCAGAAAAGTGGGATACAACCTAACAAGGGGATTTAGCCCACACAGCTCTTAAGCAAGCACCAACTACACAGAAACACCAGCTATTCAGTTCTGGACATTAGAACCAGCAGCTCAGAAGGCTCTGTTTCTCAGGATGGTGTACCTGATGTTTCCTTGTACTAATTCCAGAAAACACTATTTTTTTTTTTTTTATATTAACATCAATACCTAGAGTGGCTAGTAGATTTAAGTGCTTTTTCAGTGTTTTCTGATGGTATGAAGGTCCGATACAACTGCTTCTGCCTCAGAAAAATGTCATCCGGACACTGTGGCCACAAAGGCAGAATAAAAAGATCTGTTACTGAAACAGTAGCATGTAAATAACAAGTTGTATATCATCAGGAAGGATAGCTCTCTACTGGTTAATTCCTCCTATCAAAAGACCTAAACTGAAAAAGCTGTTTTTAAAATCTGAACAAAAATAACCCAAATAACTGAGATTTTTTAATGTATTGACAATTATCCAAAATCTACATTTACATCTCCCTTATATCAAATTATTTCATAGCCATAATTATTGCCTAATTATATGTTTATTTCTTAGAAAAGTCCAAGCCACATATAATTACTTCTCTCCTTGGTCACTGCTATTGAAGAAACCAAATTTATGGCATTTAAAGCCTCAATGAGATTTTCACATGCCAAAGTTCACACTGAGAAACACCAAAGCACAATTGCAAAAGAGCACTGAAAGGTTTACTCTTATGCAGAATAACCAAGCAGGGCACATTGGGAGTTTGGCCATTATGAAACAATATTATATTTAGCTCTAACTGAATTACTGAATGGATATTCTACTTGATGTTATTATGTCGAACTGCTGTAAAAACATTGGAAAATATTGTCGTCATTGTTTGGAATGAGAAATAGTTTACATTTTTGTTGCTATGATGGTCTAACATAATGGTTCAGAGCAGTGGAGATCAGCTTTAGCCAGCACAGGTTGCAGGAATGAGAACTAAACATATAATAGCCTGCTTTATATTTCTTGACAGGCAGGAGGGCTTTTTTTGTGGGTTTGTGTGGCAAGATTTGGGTGGGTGGGGGGCTACAGGGGTGGCTTCTGCATGAAGCTGCTAGAAACTGCCACTAGGTCTGACAGAGGCAATACCAGCCAACTCAAGAACAGACCTGTTGCAGACCAAGGTCAAGCCAATCAGCTATGGTGGTAGCGCCTCTGTGATAACATATTTAAGACAGAAAAAAGAGACCCCACAAGCAGATGCTTTATGCCACCAGAGAAAGCAGTGAGAAGATGTAAGAAACTCTGCAGACAGCAATGTCAGTGAAGAAGGAGGGGGAGGAGGTGCTCCAAGCATCAGAGGAGCATAAAGTGTGAGGAATGCCCCCCACTCTCAAGAAGGAAGACAACTTGTGATGAACTGACCAAAACCCCCATTGATGTCTCCCCCTGTGTTATCTGGGGGAAGGGGAGGGTGGGGGTGTTGAGAAGGGAGAGAAATCATGAAGTTTTAAGATTTGGTTTTATTTCTCATTGTCCTACACTGGAGTAGGGGTGTGTTGTGTGCACATATTAAATTAGATTGCTTTTTTTATCTGTTTTGCCTGTGATGCTAATTGGAGAATGATCTCTCCCTGTCCTTATTTCAACTCCTAAGCCTCTCTGTATATATTTTCTCTCCTGTCCAGCTGAAAAAGGTAGTGATAGAGTGACTTTGGTGGACATCTGGCCTCCAGCCAGGGTCAAACCACTACAGCTTTCTACAAATGTTGTTCTTCGACTACCACATGTGATATTTCAAATAGAGCACACGTAGGTTTCCCAATCCTGGTATAGCTGTTTTTTATGAATTGACATTACCTAGACCATTATGCAAGAACAAAAGCTATGCTATAGTTACTGCTGAAAGCCAGCTTTCCATTCTCTTGTTACCTCATAATCAGCCAGAGCCACGGCACAAGACTGTTTTCTTGAGTATGCAGTATGCTAACAAGTATTACTATTAACTTACCTAACACTGATCTAGGCTGTGTTGCTGCCTAGTGGGCTAAGTCAGAGAGAAGGGAGCTAATTATCACAGGAGGGAGAACAGACATTAAAAAGATAATATTAGAAAAATAATGTTGAAGAGCAATAGCCTGAGAGAACATGATAGATACCTAGAGAAAGGAAAAAGGAATTGAGAGACCTGCTTTGAGTTAAAAATAATTTTGCTACTATTAAGAAACCTGCTGCAGCATCTTATTAACACATTTCATAATAACAAAGAGACTAAGCATTCTGGTTTTACATATAAAAATACTCTTCTGTTCCAGAAACATAGCGCTGTGTGGAAAAAAAAAGCAAAACTCTCAAAATCTAGTAACTTAAAATGCTACAGGAAAATATTTCTTTTAAAGCTCTTCAACATATAGTCAATATACAATCCAATGTCACAGGAGGCATCAAAAAGATCTGCAGTATAGAACAAATGAACAAAACCAAGACTGGGTGGGTAGCATAAGAAGAGTGGAGTGACAATGATGAAGAATTACACACAGCAGAAGGGAGCTGCCTAGGTCCCTAAACAGTTCACTTCCAGATGCTTTGGTATTCAGACTTCTTTCAAAGGTGCAATATGTTTCTAAGGAAAGTTGAATTCTTGTTGAAGGAGAGAGACATAACTGAGGAATAGAAGCAGCCCTTGGGAGGATACCACCTGAAACAGATTTTTAGTCTTTGTTCCTTTCCATTTAAATTGCCTCCCCCCAACTGGCAATTAACAGACATACATAAATATAGGCAACATACATGCACACGCAGAATCACAGAACATTAAGAGACAGACAGGATACTGTAAAAAGATGCAGTTACAGGTATCATTCCAAAACATACAGAAGGATCTTACTTGCTTTGTGAGCAAGTTACCTGTGTTGAGGAACAAAATCACAATTTGTTTGCCAGCTATTAAACTCAAAACAACAAGGCCTCTTTGGCCCCAAAAATGTAAAACCACAATAATAAAATTAAAAAGCAGCATTATGGTTTAATCTACTCCAGGGTTTTAGCTAAAATATCCTCCTACTGATTTCAGTTACTTCTCTTTCATTTATCAGGCATCTACTTTAAGAGCCAGTGTACCTTGAACCTCTGTATTTATCTAAGGCTTTCTCTACACACGAAAACTGTACTGCCTAGTGATTGTGATTTAGTAAAATGGTGTAAACCCCCTCTTCCTCAACATACAAACATCTCCTGTATGTATGCTTTTATCAGACTAGCTTTATGCCATATGATAATGAAGACCTGTATGTCACCTACATTCACAGGTATGAATTATGTCAGTTAGTATAACTAAAAAAATCTGCCAAAAAAATCCTGCTGTAACGCTAACAAGCTATACCAGAATACAATGTATATGGACCACCTTAGGCCACATGAAGTTATGTATATGCAGATATGTATCTTAAGACAAGAAAATTAAATTTTCCAGAAAATTTTAGGAAAAAGTGAGGAAAGAAATAATTCTACTGAAAAATAACATAGGAAAACAATAATGCCCATAACTGCTTTGTTTACAGAAATGTCCTAAAGTGAAATAATTTCATAATAAGTGAAAACACAGTTCCAGAAAGACCAATAATGATAATGGTTAGGAAATACTCAGTTAGAGATAAATTTCATAAACTCGCACCCAGAAAAATACAGTACTATGCAGTATTAGCAATGATCTACCTGAATACCATGTGCTTCAAAAGTCTAATATGTGGAATAGATGGAATTTTGACTGACAACAGCCATCTTCAGCTGAAGTACATCGGTTCAGGAAAATATGCAAACCACATTTTTGCATTTCGCAGTTATTATTTCTACTTAATTATGATGTTCTTGGCAGATTTCCTATTTTCAGTTACATATGATTCTTGGAGTATTGGATTCCTATAGCAAAGTACAGCACAGAAATCTTTTCACGTTTGATCTCCCATTCACTTATACAGCAGTGCTTTCCTGAAAACAGGATCAAAGATTACTCAACTTTTTTCCTTTCCCGTTTTCCCTGATGACAATTGCATGCTGTTGGGCAGCAAATTAATTTGTGCTAGTCAACACCTGACCTGAATTTGGATAGCTAATTAGGAAAACATGTACAGGTGTAGAGCAAATTAAGCAACATACATTTTAGTTTTCCAAGAATGCTAAAATTCAGGTAAACATCAGAGAAATCAAGCTCTCAGAGGAAAAGGGACATGGTACAAATTCATTCTTCTGATTCCCACTTTTTATGTTGGCATTACTAAAATAGGCTTCATACAACATGACTGCAGTTTCACTGGTTGGGTACAGTTTTTCCTCTACACAGAATGAAAGTTAAGTGAAGATTGTGGTAAGCAGTTACTTTATAGTTACATAGTCCGTGTTTATTTTTGTATGCCTGTGCACTCATAATTAAAATACAGAAAACTGTGTGTTTATTGTTTTGATAACTAAGACCGAATATTGAAAATTTATTTTGTTCTGGTTACGTTACAATAAAATCTAGTGGTTCTGAACGACTTAGGTGACAAGCCAGCTTTTACAGATATTATGAAAGTATAAATAAGCACGGTAAACAGACTTGGAAAAACTGTATTTTGGATGGACTTAGATTTTTAAAAGGTGATGACAAGAAAAGCTACATAACTTTTACTCTTTCAATTGTAACACTCTCAGATCCCTAGTAAGCTATGAAATCATGACATTCGGGAGCTTGCTTTCAGCATTTTTGATGTATTGATAGTGCAGTCCTGTAACAGGACTGTATCTTGTTCTGATCTATACTAATGCTACAAATATTAAAAAGGAAGAGAGACTAAAAAAAAAAAAAAGAAATGTGAATAAAATGTAAATTACATGAAAGAATAAATCAAAGACCTAAAGTCTGACACTTACATTTCTGGTGGTCCATATGTTTTACATATTATGAAACCATCATCATAAACAATTCTTGCTTAAGAATACAATTCACATTCTTCATAAACCATCCTATCTCATTTGTTTACAGTTTCCTTCATTAAATTGAAGACAGCACGAGCAAGTTGAAACAATTCATAAAGAAAAAAAGGTCTCTATTAAATAATGTCAACATCAAAGGCAACAATAAGTAATCTCCTGCAAAGGGAAGGCTGTGAAAGCATCTTTTGAGCTGGTTAAAAACTGGCAATTATCAATTTCATTTTGACATGAATGAGAGGGAGGAATGTTCTGTACATGCTTTAATCTTCTAACATATTTTATAACAAAAAATATTGAAACATCTTATATTTTTGGTGAATATTTAACTAAGTCTGTACTAGCACAAACAAGTTTACATCATTGGAAGCATTATGTCTAATGCGTTTTCTTTATCCTTCAGTTTTTGTACAGTTCTACTGTTTTTGTTACTAGACAAAGGTCCAGCCTTCATCCAGAGATAAGATGTCAGTTAGGAAGAGGCTAGCAATGCATGAAAATAATGCAGGTTCTGGGTCTGAGGTACTATTGCGAACAATAGTGTCAAGGAAGACAAGGATCAGCGCTCTGCCAATGGCAGGTCTCTTTCCAGAGAATTCCAGCAATCAAGAAAGATGTCATGAGACAAAAATGACAAGGAAGTCTTCATTGAAGATTACAGGAGGGTAGCACTTGGCTTACTTGGCTCCTTATGAACAGTGAAAACACTGCTTCAGAAAGCAGCAGTCTTTTTTACAAGTGCAGACTTATGGTGTGTATGGGCAAGTGGTCTGTTCATGTCACAAAGGGAAAATACTAATGTATACCCTTTCCTTTTCACTATTAGGCCCTTTCTTCTATAGAGTTTAATGATGTAGTCATGAGATTTCTGCTATAATAGCTTATACTTTATTATTCACAAGACA
>VZTU01020687.1:384-31025 GCA_013400835.1 Zapornia atra | reverse complement strand
CTATGATTCTATGACTATTTGAATCAATATGGAAACAATAAGTGTTTTTATTCAAGAGGGGAGAAACCAGCCTGACACTTTTAGAAAAGGCTGAGAGGGCTATGACTGTTCCTTGGAAATCCACAGGGAGAGAGAACAGCCATACGAGCTTAAGGATGATGTTACAGGCTCAAAACAGAGCAGTCAAATATACATTAAGGCTGAAGACTGGAAATTATGCATCAGTCTACTAGCCTTTGCAGAGGAATGGTGGTATCTAAGGGACCAAAACTAAACATTTCTAGAGCCTAGTTTAATACGTTTATGACTAGCATAGGAAACACAGTGGCTTGTGATAGCAGGCAGGATTCTGGTCCTAAAGATTTCAATAGTCCTTTACAGTTTTACGCTTCAGAAACACTGAAGAACTTTGCTAAGCAGAAATGAATTAAAAGAACAAGGAAAATACACAGTGGTTACTTCTTTGACAAGATCAGGAGACTGAATCTACAGAGCTCTTACAAAAAACTTTTCTGTTTGCGTACATTTACTCTGAAGATTAAACATTACCCTGAAAGGTGAAGCCCCTCATTGCAACATCAGATGGTATTTTTCCTCAAACACTAATGGATTTTTTAAAAGAAATAAAAAGATGAAAAAATGCCACTAAAATCCTACACCAAAGATTTCAGGAATGTTGTTTCTAGTGTTAATGGCTGATAACTATGCAGAAACACACAGATTATTAAACTGTTATGACAATGAAATTCTCAGGCCCAGTATCGCAGTTTTTATGTAGTTTTACATAAACTACATTGATTATGTCAGGGAATGCATAAACAGAGAGGAAGAAACAAAGCAAGATTTTCAACAGCACCAAGAACAGTATATGGGTGGAAATTAGGTGCTCAAGGAGTATTACCCCTTTGCATATCGATTCCATAATCTCTGCAATTAATGATGTACATAGGGCTACCAGTATATGCAAAAATGCATGTAATCACCATAGTAAGTCTGGGAGTTCTGTCAGAGCAGTGTTTCTAAAATAGGATACTCTTTCTCTGGGCGATTGTTTCCCTTAAAACCTTTAGTCAAATTTTGCCTTGAATAAAGAAATTGGCCTCACCGTATATCAGACAAAAATTCATTTGTTTTTATAATGCAAAAGAATATTGAGTGACATGTTTTTCCACAGTGACTGTAACTGGAAGAAAACACCAGTTTTCAAGGAGGTGTCCAGTTTATTGTGATAGTGTCACCCTTCTAAACTATCTGATAAACCAAGTTGGTCAGCCTGTTCCTACGAAACACTGTCATTAAACATTCCATAGTACTAATGTAGAGGAATTAGGTTTAAACTATTTTTTTCTAAGCTGTGCAATCAGGTGTGGGTTAAGTGGAGAGCAGGATTTAAGGAGTCATTCCCATGGATGCAGATTTCACCACTGTAAGAAGCCACCCATGGATTGTCCCCATACCTCACCAACCCCAATTTGCCCTTCAGTGGCTTTTCTCCCAAAACACTTGCAATTTTTTTTCCTGTAATGGGAATCTTTTAGATTGCTGTTTCTTAGAATATGCTTGATACTCTTCAGTGACAATAAAAAATTATAAAGACTAGAAAGCATTTCAATGAACTACTGAATGATAGCAGAACTCATCAAACTCTCCTTGAACTTTATCTTTCTGTTATAATTTGGGCAATGTAATGGTCACGTGAAGAGCCTCATAAAGCTGTTTATGTTCTAAGTTAATGTTGACACTTTATTGGTAGAAAGTAGAGACTATTGTGTTTGCAGGGGATGTCTATTAATCTATTATGCTGTCAATAGCCATAATAATTCTTATAAATATTTTAATGATTTCTTTGCATTGGTTTACAGTTATCTACTTATGTCAGTCAAGGAATGATTTCCAAGTGATTTGGGGGGACAAGAAGTACACTGTGTTTCACTAGCACAGGCATAAATTCAGCAGTGAAAAACTTGTGATGTCATGAACATAGTTAAAAGAGAGACATTATTAAGTTACATATTTATTGGTGTTTGATATAGATAGAGTAATAAAATTTAATGATAAAAAAGATCTGAGCCAACATTTTTAAAAACATTGATAATTAAAATGAGGCTGCTAACTCTTCTCAACCTGACTGCATATTTAACCTATTAAAATAAACACCATGGAGATTTTTCAGAATCTAGTTGCCTCCATTAAATTTTAAAAAGGTGGTTGCAATAAAAATGTGTCTACAAGTTTCCAATACTAAATGCAGATTTGGGAGCCTGACTTTTTAAAAACATTTCGCCTTGTTAGACTAATAATGTCTTTTTTTTAAAAACATTTTTTTGGGGTGTGTAGATTTTTAAAGGCACTACTGAGATGCTTCGTGTTTACTAAATTATTTGAAAAACTAGTGCAAATTAGTTCTCAGAATTCTTGGACACAACGGTGAAATTTCCTCAAGTATCTGAAATTGCTTAAAGGTAATAATTCTTGATGTACTGCTTCCCTGCATGTGAAATGTGTGCTCTGTTTTGACTTGGATTTCATGTGAAACCCTGGAGAGAGGCACAGGCTCAGAACAAGTGCTTCTGGGACAGCCTAGCAGCTGCTTCTATGGAATATCTCCTAGAGAGTAAGGAGGGCCATCAAAAATGCTTTGTGTTTGAATTTGCATTCATTTTCTTACAATGCATTTCTGCAATTATAAACATTTAAAAATTCATGGTATAATTAGTTCTGCATCAGTAAAGCCTCTCAGGTAACAATTTTGTAGTGTCTTGCTATGGTCCAAGTATCAATTTTGGGCTTTAACTATAAAACAGAGGGACTGGCAATTTTAGATTGTTATCAGATAAGATAACAAAGATGAAAGACAGCAGCAAAAACCACCTTAGAAGCTGGGTGAATGCTTGGGCAGCAAAGTTGCACTGAGCTCTGCCCTGCTCTGTCTCTCCCTGAGACCAGAAACCCTATTACCAAGTTCAAGATCATCTCCGTGCACTGCAGTCCTTACTACACAGATACATGCCAAGCTGAGCTCAGTCTGAGGGAGGGGTCAAGGACCAAAGTGCATGGGATAAAAAGCAGAAAGATCAAAGTAAAGAAACTCAGCATAAACTTGTTAACCTAACATATAGCAAAGGGATTAAAAAAGAGTAAACTAACTAAATAATATTTTGATACAAGGGACTTTGCCACCATATGGTTTTACTAGTTAAAAAAGACCTGATGGAAAGAACTTCAAGGGATATCAGGGCAGATGCTGATTCTTTTGTTTTGGTAGCCCAGCTAAAGATGTTTCCAGAAGAGAGAAATAAACAAGTAGTCATCTGAAGAAATGATGCTCAGCATCATCACCCAGGTGACAGGAGATAGGACAATGGGAAATGTCAAGAAGCTGCGCCAGGACAAGTTTAGATTAGACATTAGAAAAAAGCTTTTTACTGAAAGAGCTGTCAGGGCCTGGAACAGGCTGCCCAGGGAGGTGGTTGAGTCACCTTCCCCGGATGTGTTTAAAAAAAGGGTAGATGAGGTACTTAGGGATATGGTTTAGCTTAGGATGGGATTGGTTGGACTTGATGATCTTCAAAGGTCTTTTCCAACCTTTTGATTCTGTGAATTCTCAGAAGATTAGAGCCCTTTTTTTAGAGGTATGTGTGAGTAGTGGGGCTGCACCAGGTCTGTAGTGAAATAACCTGACATGAAGACAAAGCATTTTTAAATGTTCAATTCAGTAAAACCTATGCAAGACTTCAGTACTGCACCTCTTCTATCAGGATGTTTGCAAGCTGTGTTATAATAATTGTCTATTCTTTTTGCTTCCTTTTTTATTCTTCTCTCATTTTTAAAGTATATATTTCCTCAGTTTCCTCAGTGCCATGAGTCCTTGTTGTCTTCCAGTTAGGCTAAAAGTAGATCTTCCCCAGGGTTTTAAATGCAGTCAGAGTTCATCCACAGATAACCAGCTTCTGGATGACCAGTCCCATTGCAGACCTCATGGCTAGAGAAAATGCTGAATTATTAGAACTTCATAGAGAAGGAACAAAAGGAAGGTTCCCATTATTTAGTTGTTCTCTTTCATGACGAGCACATGAAATGGAACAGGCACAAATGAAAGGATTAAAGTGGATGTGCTTATAAGCCTGTTTATTTCTCTGATAAATACCAGTACGGCTTTTAAATCCTTTTACATGGAGAGAAGGGACCTGACCATTTTGTTTCCAACAAGTCAAGTAGTTGCTTTAATCACAATGTTACAAGTAGAAAAAGGAGTAAAGCAGAGCATAGAAAATTCTGTGGGAAATCATTGGTTACCCACCTCATTCCAAAAAAACATTTACTTGTACACTAGATAAAAAATTTTGTCCATGTCTATGAAATCTACTTAACCTGGGAGGGTATTTTCCTACTGAAGTGTGAGTATTCTACTTCCAACTACTTGAAACTTCCTACGCTTGTAGGACACCCCGTACCAGAAGATTCTACATTATAGCAAGACGCTTTATGTTACAATGCCTCTGTTTTGCTGTTGGTTTTGTTTTATTTTGATTTACATCCTCAGGCAACATTTTAATGGCATTTAGTTGCCTACAGAATTAAAGCAGAATTATTTTCACCTAATTTTGGGTATCTATATCTGACCAAACATTGCTAATACAAATATATGTATTACAGCTAGAACCTAGATTCCTTCCATACCTAATGGGAGAAAAACAGAGCCCTAAGCAGAACTCATTTCTTACTAAAGTTTAATCTAAAATAGGGCAGATGACTTGTGCTAAACACACCTACTTCTTTCCACTGAATATTAAGGTAACTTGGACAGTTGGTTCAGATTTTAATGCTCCACACTAAATATTTATAAGATTCACTCTCCTAAATTCCAAAGTGTAAAGAGATTGTATAAAATCTCAGAAAGCACTTACTTTCTGATTTTGGTGTCTAAGAATTTTTACAATACATCCCTCAGGAGTCTTAAGTCTTGCTGAAATTAAACGAGATTATAAATACCTTCATTACCTAGGAATTATTTATCTAACTTTGTGCATTTATGCTAGTCTAACTTTGATGAGTCACTTAAAATAGACATCTCATGATTGTATGTTTACAGTTACATAAATGGAGTTGAATTTCACCCTCTGGATGTTCTTAAATGGTCTCAACTTTCATTACTCCTCCTTCCTACAAGAAAAACTCTGGAACATGAGAATAAATTACTGCTCTATAGATATCTAAGTTGTTTTCATACATGCTTTCTATGTTTATGTCACTACTCCCAGTTTTTTCTGAATTAATAATAAAACATTTACTACTTGTGAGACTGAATAAAATATAAAATATAAATTGCCCTTTATAATCTGAAATAAAATACTTTGCCCATACCTTCAGGAAAGCAGTGTAAGGGAAATTGCACTGCTTGTGTCAAGGAAAATGAATTATCTGTAAACAGCTATTCAGTTCATGTGTAAAGGTCCTGCTTCTTAACACAATTTATAATAGAGAGGGTGTCATAATTTTGATTGGGTATTAGGAACAGGTTCTTTCCTGAGAGGGTGGTTGGGCATTGGAACAGGCTCCCCAGGGAACGAGTCACAGCAACAAGCTTGGCTGAGGTCAAGAAGCCCCTGGATGATGCGCTCAGGCCCGTTCTCTGACCTGAATGGCCCCGTGTAGAGCCAGGAGTTGGATGTGATGATCATTATGGGTCCCTTCCAACTTGGGATATTCTATGAGTCTATGATTCTCTGATTTCCTCATGTGTGATACCTACAGTGAAGAAATGAGCCCTGTTCCAAGCTCAGTGTCACAAGCAGATGTGTGAACTTCAAGTGGCAGCCTTACACATATGTATGTTATGTCTTGTTACGATTGCACAAACTGGGAAAAATAGTTTTCTTAAACCAAAAATCAAGTGGTAATGAGTACAAATAATTTATTTTAACTGAGTACCACCCTCCTTAACTTGCAAATGCTTTCAGTATAAGACATGGCAGTGGAAATGATTAGACAAAAGGTGATTACTTCACAGGCTTATCAGACCGCTGTTAAAAGGTTGTTGCCGCAACCCCTGGTTAGGGTCACCAGTCCTCCAAAGATAGGATTAAAAAACACAGAAAAAACAACTTACATAAAAGACCTCTCTCACCTCTCCCTCTCTCTCTCTTTTAAGGCATGAAACATCGTTTCAGAGGACCTTACAGATTTCAAGATTCCTCTTTGCTAAGAGACACTGAAAAGTTAACATGCAAATTCAACTATTGTATAAGACAGTTTTCTCATTTACATCAAGTTAATTAGCAGAGGTGCTCCTTTGAAGGGAAAATGGTGTGCAGGAGAGATGAACCCATACTAAATCAAATGTAGAAAACATGTATTGTGTTTTTTTCAGAAAGCAGTCAATAGCAGGATACTCCTCTCTAACTGAAACATATGCACAAATGCCAACTAATCTGTAGAGATAGCTGTGAAATGGAAAGAAATTAATTGAAATCTTCATTTTCTCTCACATTTTTAAATCGCAGTTTCACAATTTCCTGACACTTTAACATGCATGTGGTTAACTCCAGTTGTTCTTTTTCACTTTCTCTTGGAAAAAGGTAGAATAAGGACTGTACAAAAAGAATCCCACTCTCACTTACTTAAACATTAAAAAAAAATCTCATAATCACATCCTGTGCCATTAGATATATAGCACCACTCTGCCACTTTTCCTTTATTAATTATTTCCTTTTGAATAGCAATCAGTGAATCCAGATGTCTGAACGTGAGAGATCTTAGCTGTGGCATCTGGATCCTTCACAGATTACTAAAGTCTGCTATTGGCATTTAAACTGAATCACACTCCGACAAAGTATTTATACTGCCTTTGGCTTGCTGTGTTATTGTGCATTTATTAGTAAGCCAGTGTGCTTACATTCTGACTCGTGAATACTCTGTGCACTTTGGAAGAAATCCTATCCCCATTGAAGTCAATGGGAGTTTTGCCATCAGCTATGAGAGAGCCAGGATTTCATCCTTTGAATTTTTGTTCACAGAGCTCGCCTTAGACAGGCTCTTTAAAAATGTTTCAGTCCTGTAGGCCTTCATTACTTTTCCATTAAAAAAATCTGGTGAGGGAAGAGGTTAAGCTAAAAAATCCTGGTTGCTTTGCCTTTATATTACCAGCACACTCAGAGATCTCTGATCCGGACAAGGGTTGGCAGAGAACATGCTCAGACTGAGACTCTCATACTGGTCATTGAAAGGGTGACAGCAGGTAAAGGCTACTGAAATGCAAAAGTTTTGGCCCAAAGTTTTGGTCAGGGTCTATTGGGTTCACAGTTCTACTAGATGCCTCTTGCTCAAAGCAGCCACATGCCATGTTGCTGCGGACCCTCCCCATGGCGGGTTTGCTCCATGAGTGTTGCTCCCAACACTATGTGGAAACTGCAAATATTCATAGTTAAATATGAATCATTAAAAAAAAAAGAAGGAAAACCACTGAACTCAGAACTTTTAAACAGATTCATCATGTATTTAGCGAGCTTTTAAAAGTCTTTTAAAGACAGAAAACTTTTTTCTAGAAAAAAACCTCTACATATTTAAGAGGATTTTTCATTAACAAATCCTAATAGAAAGAGAAGTATTTTGAGGATGAAGCTCTTTTTTGTAATTTCAATCCATTGTTTTCCATGAAAAAGGAATGAAAAGTGCTGGGAAAACTTCTGTGTACTTTTCAGTGTCCTGGTTAATTTGCCAGAGAAATCTAGGGCAAATTTATTTTAGTTAAACATTTATTTGGTGGCCACTTGTTCTACAAAGATTATTTTGCTATCCTCACCATTAACCACTTGTTTCTCTGAATGCCAGTAAGTGCCACATTATTCATCTACAAAGACGTGTAAATAAGAATTGTTTGTTAAATTGCAGAACAAGTTTTCATGGTTCCAAATCTTGGGTTTCACAGCTGAGTATAATTTAGGTCATGACTTAGTCACACTCCTCTACAGTGAATTATAAAATATATAAATACCTATTATTTCAAAGAAAAGAAATAATCAAATGCAAGATACGTGGCTGGTTGGCTGGGTTTTTTCCGTATGGTTGAATGCTTATGCACTAGGGATAGGACGAAGGTTTAGTCGAACAGCCAAGTTACCAGAATACTTCTCTATGTGCTCACTTTTAGCTTGCAGTAAACAAAACTGAATGTCAGGTTATGTTCACATGTCCTTAGGTTTAAGCATATGTATGTCAACAGCTAGATCAACTTAGCTGATGAGAAATAACTTCTGAAAACAGAATAAATTGAGCTTATATCTGAGTTGAAAGTTGAACATTAATATTTAGCTATTGTTTATTTTTATTTTAATACAGTATTTTGATCATGAATTTCTGAAATTTTGTTGCAACCCTTATAATCTGTCTGCACTTTACATCTACTGCTTCTGAAAGCAGAGTGAAGAGGAGGTTTGCTGTAGGAGCACATGCTGGATTTAGATTAAGAAGTGAATGAAGTTGCATCTTTAGATCATTTGAAGTGATTTATGTCTCTTTTGAGCATGTACCTGTATCACAACCTACATTCCCCTGTCTCTTTGTCATAATAGATATTGATAGAATAATAACCTAAAGGAGTGTCTTGTATCTTACTCCTGCAACACTGCCAGCTGTCACTGGGGAAGTTTAGATGTTTCTCTACTACCTTGACTTTTCAATTACTTGGTTGCTTCTTTTTTTATCACTTTTGTTTGCTTCTCTTTTAATTTCTTTGATTTTATTTTGCGCACTTTGCAAAGAAAAAAGGGCTACATTGTCTCTTCCACTAAAGAACTTGTAAGATTAAGCATCATTTCTCAGAAAGTGGTATTTTAAGCTGAGGTTGATTCAAGGAGTCAGTATGCTATCACTATTATTATAATCTCTCTAGAAATTAAAAAAATGGTGTTGGCCTGTCAATATTAGCTTTGTAAGAAACAGAGCTTAGCCTTGTATTCCTTGCTTACTCAGGACTTCTTACCTAGGTAGGAATTTTGAGCACGAAATGCTACACAGGTAAAATATCTGAGTAAAAATAAAAATAAAATGTTCTTACTAAATTATCTAGTAAGAGGAGTGGTGACTGGTTCACATTGCATTTCTATCTGTCAGATAGGTAGAGCAGTCACCTGAAAGCTGAGTAAAGTCAGATAGAACATGTATGGACTGAGGAGAGTCTGGAAACTGACTTCCATTTCCTGGACAACTGATTTAACTCTCTAGACTGTTACACACAGGTCTGATGCTTCCTCCAGCTGTGCTTTTGGATGAAACTGTCTGTGACTGCTGTACTTTGTGTTGAAATAAATGCTGTCCATGTGTGTTAGAGGTGCTGAGAGACCACTGATTGAGCTGACCTCCCAAAGGAGCTGACGTTGAAATGCCTTGTTTGTAAATCATAAACAGCCTTAAGGGAGAGAGCAGCACTGAGAAGCCAAGACAGTGATGCTTCAGGGAACATAAAACATTTTGGCACCAAATTAATATTTCACTAAAACAACAAGCACCAACAAAACCTTAGGTGCCCGAGTAAGATTTCTATAAACAACTCTAATGAACTCATTGAATTTTTTTACCTTGCTCTTTGAAAGCAAATGGATGAAATTCAGGATACTATGTCCCTATGAAACATGTATGTGAAAAATAAATGGATAAGTTTGAAGATTGGGAATTAACAAAATATTAATATTTCTGAAATTTACACCTAGATTGCTTTTTTTAAAGAAAAAAGAATAGTGATTTACAAATAGTTTGCATTTCTTTTTCTAATCCAAAATATCAATGAAAATAGAACTGCTAGAGCCAGCTTTCCAAAAGCATTTAAGAATCTCATGATACTTAAAGACACCTAATGGGAGTTCCAGCTTATGTTTTCCATTTATGCCACTACTTCAAGCAATCCCATTCATGTCACTTGTACTTTGCTGCTTGGATGTTTTAAATTCTCTTCCAGGCCCAGTCCAACTCTTAACACTATAACTATAGGTCTGTTTACTTGACTTAAAAATGCAAAGGGGAAATTATGAAAATATCATGCCCATTTCTCTGTTTTTACCAGAAAAAAATTAAAAGCAAAGAAAGAAAAAGTAAGTTGTGCAGGGAAAAGAAATACAATATGTTTTGAATTATTTTTTTTAAAAGGTGCATCAGAGTACATCTGGCATGACAGTTGGCATATACTAAATTAACTTTCTAGCAAAAAATTTCTTTTTGTTTGTTTGTATCTTACTTCCGTGTCTGAATAAAATTCAACCATTGATAGAATACTATGATTGATTAATAGCAATGAAAGACACAGACTTTTTTCCTCTGATAAGGTAATTTCTTTATTCAAATAAATTAGAGCATATGTTTGTTGTAAAGCAGCGGTTCCTTTTGCATTTAAGAGTGTTTTTACATGACTAACTTCAAACCATTTCTTTGTTTTTCTGTTACTAACTCAATGAGCTCATTGCCACGCAGCAGACGTATTTATTGTGCTGTGCAAAGGTTGCAGCCAACAGAGATTTGTTATGTACAAAGTCCAGGTATCTGGGATCTTAGTAATTAAAGCACGGTATTTCTTGTAGCTTCTTACAATCCAAATGGGTTGACAGAACTGCTTCTTTATAACTTCTCTGATAAGGACCGGGGTAAACAGGAGGTACAGGCAGACACTGGTTTCAGGCTTGAGTTCATTCACTCACTGACATCAGTTTTAACCTACATGCACAATACTGATAAACAGTGGTAGACTCAGCACTATTGATAAGACTCCTGCTCCCAGTACAAATACTGCACAGGTCTTGCAGTTGAAAAAAATTCACAAGTCTGCTTGTCAAAGTTGATTTTGGCAAAGAACGTACTATACTGTACTTACATTTACAGAGTCTAACCTATCTAAGGTCTTCCAAGACTGTTATAATAGACAGGAAATACCAGGAGATAGTGTTGTAGTCTTTTCAATGAGGCTGAATCTGTACCACTGTATCTAGGACAATTTCACTGTTCTACTATTAACTACTCTCACATCACTCACCGCCAGATAAAACTGTGAAGAGAAAAAAAAAAAAATCACTGACAGAATTATAAAATCTAGCTAAAAAACTAAAATAACCAAGTGAGCAAGTTTAGACTCATTAGCAACTGTTACACACGCTACTGACTAAGAGAGTACAGAAAACAACTGACTTATGTTCCACTCCCAGATAATGGTCATACTGTTAACAGGAAACAGTAAAAATTTATTAAAATCCATTATTACTGGGTCCGTTTTTCAGTTTCCAGAGCTGTCACTGTGAGGCTTGCTTACTACCCAAAGACCACCAAACACTATAGGTAATCCCTTTAATTTCTTACGACAGCTGGTGATACAACGGTGGTTTTGCCCAGTTCTGTTTCATGGCTCAGATACGTGCTGATAGGGCCAGGCTATGACAGGTCCTAACTGGATTTCAGTTTTGTTTCTGCCCAATGACCAGTTTTCCAGCATTGCACACAGATAGGCTCAGCACACGTTTCATTTCTTTCATCGCCAGGTGGGAAGGAAATGTACAGAAAAAAAGAGAGTAACGAAACCACCAGTCTGTGCTACCAAAAGATCAGGCAACAGAACGCTACCAGAAAGGGCCAAAATCAAACTGCCTGCTCTTCAAGAACCCATTCCTATGAAGGGCAGTTATTTTTCACTCCTTCATGGAACTAGTAGTTACGAACAATTGATACCTGAAACACTTAAGAGTTTTAGCAGAGAAACACCATAAATATGTTACATTGGATATTTTTGTTAAAAAGCAATGACATGAATGACAATGCTCTTAGCCATAGTTACTGTTACTTAAAGCAAGAAGGTATTTTCAGGGTGGAACTGTATGCTTTTGTGCTGAAAGGGAATGTTCCAAAATTATTTCAGAGTACAGAATTCCGTGACATTACAAGAATTTAAAACCATCTAATCAAGACAGCTGAAGAATGTTTTCAAAAGATGCAGTGTTCAAATTTGGACCATGCAA
The DNA here is from genome assembly GCA_013400835.1 of Zapornia atra. NCBI lineage: Eukaryota > Metazoa > Chordata > Aves > Gruiformes > Rallidae > Zapornia > Zapornia atra. The sequence goes on along the minus strand of VZTU01020687.1, from coordinate 19,035 downwards.
ATTCAAGACCTTTTTTATTAGAGTTAATATGAACTTAGAAAAAAAAATGTAAATTTGTGCCATTAACATTACAGTTCCTTCATATTTTGAGGGGTTCTGCGTTATTTGTGTAGTTGAGCTTTTAGTTTTCCTTTTTCCTCAGAGATAATTTATTTTAACTGTTATAAATGGACATCGCACTTAAGCTTCCATCTTGACTGATTTGTGGCAGTAACAGAATCCTATTATCCAAACTCTGTACAACAAAGTATGAAGACAGGGTAGGTGAGTTGGGCTTATTCAGCCGGGAAAAGAGGAGGCTCTGGGGAGACCTTACTGCAGCCTTCCATTACCTAAAGCACCTACAGGAAAGATGGAGAATGACTGGTTACAAGGGTATGGAGTGAGAGAACAAGGGGTAATGGCTTTAAGATGAAGGAGGGTAGATTTTGATCAGATATTAGGAAGAAATTCTTCTCTGTGAGGGTGGTGAGGCCCTGGCACAGGTTGCCCAGAAAAGCTGTGGCTGCCTCTGGATCCCTGGCAGTGTTAAAGGCCAGGTTGGATGTCTCTGCCCATGACAGGGGGTCAGAACTAAATGATCTTTGGGGTCCCTTTCAACTGTTCTATGATTCTATGATTCTAAGTCCATAAATTATGGAAGTTGAGCACTGAATGTCTGATCCCCTTCACTGATCATAGAATCATGGTGGAAATTAGGGTGGAAGGGATCTCAGTAGGCCATCTGGTCTAACAACTTCGGAAAACAGAGCTGACTTCAAAATTATATTAGGTTGCTTAGGGTCATGTCAGTTAACTTTTGAATAATCTCCAGAGGTGGAGGTTCCACAACCTTTCTGGGAAATCTGTGATATCATTTGATCACCTTTCATATGAAAGACTTTTGTTTTCTTACTGGAATTTCCCTTGTACTTTATGCCACTCAGCCTTCCAGTTTTCATGCTTCAGAAGAGTGTCGCTCCATTTTCTCAAAGTTGTACCTATAAGATAGTCAGAGACAGCAACATGTCAGCCTATAGCTTTCTTTTCCTAAGGCTGCACAAGCCCAGCTCTCTCACCTCATACAACATGTGCTCTAGGCTCCTAACCATCTTGTCAGCATTTCTCCAGGCTCTCTAGTTTTCTAGTGTCTTTCTTTTATATCAGAGCCCCAGGACTGGACACAATATTCCAGATGCAGTTTTTAGTGTACTGAATATAGAAGAATAAGAATTTTCTTAGGTCTTCTTGCTATTGTCTTGCTAGTATAGTTTTTTATAGGGCAGGTGTTCATAGCTGGAGGTGCATACTGCTGACTTTTGTTCAGCTTGTCTATTGGTTCCTGTTCTGCAAGGCCGTTTTATACCAAGTCAGTCCCAACCTGTTCTGTTAACTGGTCTTATTCTACTCAAATATAGGTCCCTGTACTTAGCTTTGAGGACTTCAAAAGGTTCCTCTCAGTCTACTTCTCTAGATTGCCAAGGTTCTTCTCAATAGCAGCCCTGCTCTCCAGCACATTTATCACTCCCTCTATTTGTTGTTACCCTTATGCTTGAAAGAGTTCCTTTCATTCGGTTGCCCAGGTTAATAAAGATGATGAATAGTTTTGGGCCAGGTATTTAGCCCCAAGGAAAGTCAATAGTAACCAACAATCAGTTAGACCTCTAAACAATGTTACTCTCTGAAGCACTGCGGTCTAGCCAGATCTTCCAGGTTAGTCCAGTCCCACCTTATGTAGTACACATCTCCACAGTTTGGTTTCAAGATGCTATGAAACATTTTGAAACTTTGCTACAGTCTACACAAACAATAGTCACTTGTTGACACAATGCTGGCTTTCTTCCAGTCCTTAAGATGTATCTGAAGACATTTAAATCAGTTTTAAAAATACGGAAACCTCCTCTGGCAATTTTTAAAAACCCCCAACCAAAACACATTTGGACACAAGTTATCCCTGTATGCTTAAAGTGTGCATTATAATGGCTGACATTAATATCTTCATTGGAATGGAAAATATTTTGGCACAACCTTCTGTAGAGTTACCTAATACACTTTCTCAAAATCAAAATAAAAGTGTTTATAGAAGACTTCTGCCTATTCTGCATGTTTATTGGCAGCATATCTTTGGACTCCTAGAAAGAGAGAAAAAGCACTAACAGAAATCCTTTTATTCCTGATATAGGTAAAGCTTCTAAAATTGCCATTAAGTTTTCCAAATATGGTTTTCTCTTTATGTCTTTTTACTTTTCTTACAACCTTTCTTCGCTGTTTAACCTCTCAGTTAAATCCTGGGTTCCCCCTTTCTGCATATTTGATCCCGCTGCATTTGTACCCCCTTATGTTTTCAGTCCTGTTGCGACTGTATTTTGGTTTTTCAGGACCCAGAAAATAGATGGGCTAATCTTTTAAGGTCCACTGACAGTAGATGTTCTGTGGAAGGTAGCAATAGTCAGTGTCATGGTTAGATGAAGACAGCTTATGCTGATGACTAAGGGTTGTAACAGCCTTATGTGATTATTTATCTGGTCTGCTTCTGTTGCCTCTGCTTCTCTGAGGTCACACAGAAAGAGCAAGCTAGATGTGCCCGCAGCAGCAACCCGCTTTTATCTGCAGTTTATTGGAGGTGGTTGAAGTTCTCTTACCAGTCATGTGGTAGGCATGTAGGTAGTCTGATGATTAGCAAGGCACCGAAATACTAAGCAACCGTAGGTGAGGAACAGATACGCTGTCATCTGAATGCTTCATGCAGACGGCTGCCTGCCTTTACCCAGATTTTCAAGTGAGCTGATGGAAGCCTTCTACTCACCGTCACCATATCACCGTCTTTCCAAGTTGTTCTTCTGGCAGAAGCAGGACTAAATTACGGACAATGAATATGTGCCTGTGCTATACAGTCACCATGCAGTGCAATTCATCACAGACATCTGCTGTTTCAGTGAAGTGCTTAGAAATACACTGGACATGCATTGGTTTCCTGTGTTTGCAGTGCCACCAATCATGTGAGAGAAAAGAAATAGAAACATATAGCTGGGGACCCTGGGGGAAGAAGTATCTGATGACATTTCAGCACTACACAATTAGCACAGCCATATGCAAGCATACATTGTCACTTGCTACTGAGCCACTGGCAGCACAGGGACAGCTATTACTACTTTGTATGCAAAGCACTGCTCCCTCTTCTTTTGCCTAATGGTCTCCATTGTCCAAAAAACACAACAACCCACTAACTCCAACCTTCCCAGGTTGAATCAAATTAACTATCTTAATTAGTTGATAATATCAACTGATTAAACTCAGTTCCTTCCATTATTCTGACTCTTGGAATTAATACTAGCAATTAAATACAGAGGTAAAGAAATTTGGCATTAGTAGTATGTACTGCATGAATAAGGAGTAGCCACTTATGTAAAGAGAGGGGTGTGTTTTAGGGCAAAACCTATTTTTTTTAGCTACATGTTGCTTGTGACAAAACAGAAATATTATACTGCAATTATTAGAAATTATTTAAGGATCTGAGACTTGGACCAGTGCTCTTGGTAAGCAAAGCGCAAAATAAATTAAATCAATGACAAAAGACTGTACCTATCTCTCTGACCCAGAAAAAGAAAAATGCAAATTAGCTGTAGCCAAGGTCAAGGAATGTAATGAATGCAATTATCAGCAACATTAATTGCATGGTAATAATCTACAAGCAATAGCAACACAGCGATCTTCAAGATAAATTAGGATCTGTGGTTTCTAGATGCGCAGTTTCTAGCATGAGTTTCTCAAATGGTGACAGTGTATGTGGCTGCAAAATTCAAGGGACAGTCCCTCAGGTTGGAAGCTGCTGCAGACTGAAGAATCTTCGTTTGTTCTGCTTTATTCTTAGATCAGGTACACTGTTTATCTTCAGTGATTCACTCCCTCCTATTACTATGACTCTGACTTAATTTATTGATTCGAAAGAGAGGCTCATGAGGGAAGAAGTCACATAGACTAGCGTCGTTACTCTTTGGCCTGTTTTCTGTGCAGCTGTTTGTGAAGCTTGTCTGCAAATTTTTTGTTTCTTGAAAATACATTCCTACCTTTCAGGTTTGTTTGCAAAGTTCCTTTTCTCAAACCAATGTTTTATCAGGTGTTTAGAGTCCATCTGGGCAGACTTAATTAGCACACATCAAGTTCCACCTTCTCCTATGAGGGAAAAAATAAATCATTCAGATAAATGCATATTTCAGAAGCAGCTATGAATTTCTTACATACTGAAACCTTCCTTGCGCAGGAACACTTAAGGGATGCCCATTATCGAGTCTTCCATTCCAAAGTATCTGGAAACACGGATGTAGAGTTGGATCTGCCCTTCCCATGGTTGCTTTTAGTTTGATAGAACTACTGTTACCAGTTAACATGGTACTAAATATCAGTTACTCTATAGGAATTTTTCCTATCCAGGGTGAAACAAAGCTTTTGAGACACAATTTCAAGTCAGCCTGTGAAGGTGGAAGCCTTGTGGCATGAAGTGATCTTAAAAGAGAACCACTGGTGTCACAGCACTGCCCTAACCCTCTTTTAGCATGTAAGTCAGATTCCTCATTCAACTCCAAGTATAATTAGAATTTATATATATATATATATATTATACTATACACAAATGAAATTTATTGGGACTGGGCTGTCTCCACCTCCACACCTTTGGTTTTGAAGACATATATAGGAATACTCATATTCTAAGGCAAATAATGTAGCACACAAATGTTAAGTTTGATGTGGCAGTGTCAAAGAGGCAAAACATTAGTTTGCTTAAGAACTACAAAACGGTACTACAAAGACAGCTTGACATTTAAATGCAAATTAGGCATTAACTGCTTACAAGAGAAGTCTAGTAAGTCTGTGCTGTATCAAAACTTATTAAGTTGTGATGTTTTATGCAACCTCAAAATCTGTATCAGTGCATTACTCATATTTTGGTCCTGAAATTTGCTGGTCTCACTGTAAGCATCAAAGCCATGGGCAAAGGCAGATCAGGGAAGAATCCTAATGAGTCTCAGAAGTTCGTAGCTAATGTGACAGGAACATATTAATTGGTATTAATGGAAAATTTAAAACTGGGGAAATATCCTACTAAGGTTATTTTTCTTTTATTTAGCAGAAAATTTCCCCAAGCTATTAAAGCTCATAGCAAGTTTCTGAACTATAAAGAATAGGTATTTTTCATAGGTATGTTTGATTTTCAGTTTTCAGTAATGTTTTGATTGCTACTAAATACGTAGTTGTGTTGTGGAGGATTTTTTTTTGGGGGGGTGTGTTTGGGAGGGGTGTCCCAAAAATGCTAAGAAAAGCCTAAACCTTCGAAGCAATATTTTTCACTGAAACAATCTTTAGATCCAACTATTCTACTAAGGTGGGTTTTTACACATTTGTGAACACCAAAACTCAAAGAACCTCGTATATAATTTGACTTTCAATCTAGTTATTTTGTGAGGATTCACAGCAGCTTTTCTCTGATGTATGTTGACACTGCAGCTGAAGGTGTGACTACAGCAGTGAATGGTTTAAGCAAGCACCAAATACATCATTTGACAACTGTGGATGTCAGAGCAGGATAGGAACTAAAGCGTATGCCTAAGGTCCTTAGTGTGATTGCACAATCCATGGTGGTCTGTGCAATCACCTCTTCTCTGGTGTTTACTTATGGTAGGCAGTTCAAAGCTACTGTGTAAATTTGCTTATATTCAATACATATATGTATACACATATTTGTTTTGCTAGGTATATACTCCCAGTGGTATAGAGTTCTTGAATAATTTTACATTTTGCCAATTACCCACATTTTTACTTTTTAAGGCATGTCTGTTCATGCTACAAAAGATTGCTGGTAAGACCTTTTAGAGGTATTGCACATTGTGTAATTCTCTGGGGGGCAGGAAGGGGGAATGATAAGAATTATTCAAAGCAAACATGTTAGGTCCCAGATCAAGAGATAGTGCTCAATTTCAGACCGCACTGACCTGTTCAGCAGAAAGATCGCCCTGACACAGAACACATGAAAGAAACTAACCACTTCCACGAACCAACACGGACATTTGAATGAATGTTACCCTCAAGTTCCTCCCACTTTTTCCAGTCACCTGCATTATCCCATGTGGCAAAGAAACCTGTGGCAACAGCCTGTCAGCTAAGCTTCAATTTGATTTTGTTTAGACAAGATGGAAAATGCTTGCTTTCATCTAATAGGGAAGTGCTCTCAGCAGAAGAAGAGACTGAGCAATTCCTACTGTTACTAGCCGTTCTTTTACATTAGGGAAGTGACAATGTATTTTTTTTCCAAGTGAAATATCTAAAAAAGTCACTGTGTGGGACTTCCAGTCACACACATTCAGTGGGAATGAAGTCAGGTTCTTAGAAGAGGCTACATCTGTGCCCCATGTGTGCCAAACAGGACCTGGAGTTCTCTGCCCCGTCACTCAACTGGTATTATTCAGTTGCACCCTCATCACTAAACTGCCTTACTTTCCAGAATAAAGTGACTACATCTAAACCTTCTACCATAAAATAGCCCCTGGCCCAAGCTGACTCTATAATCTTGCTTAGGAAGTTTTTAAAAGAGTTTGTTGCTTCATGAAAAAAACATGCAAAAGAGTACTCTATACATAATAACTCTCTTCCTTTTGCTCATATCTTACATAAAATAGTGTGTTGATTTGGCTGGGATAGAGTTCATTTTATACATGCTATGGGGCTGTGTTTTGGATTTGTGCTGGAAACAGTGTTGATAACACAGGGATGTTTTAGATACTGCTGAGCAGTGCTCCCACAGAGCCAAGGGCTTTTCTGCTTCTCATCCCACCCCACCAGTGAGCAGGTTGGGGGTGCACAAGGGGACACAGCCAGGACAGCTGATCCCAACTGACCAAAGGGATATGCCATGCCATATTGATATCATGCTCATCATATAATTCTGGGGGAAGCAGAAAGAGAGGGGCATTTGGAGTGATGGCATTTATCTTCCCAAGTCACCATTAGGTGCAATGGAGCCTTGCTCTCCTGGAGATGGCTGAACACCTGCCTGTCCATGGGAAGTGGGGAATGAAATCATATAATGATAGAATCTGTTAGGATAGCAAGGACCTTTAAAGGCCATCTAGCCCAACCCCCTTGCAGGAAGCAGGGACATCTTTAACTAGATCAGGTTGCTCAGAGCTATTCCTTGTCTTGCTTTGCTTGTGCCTTTTACTTTACCTCTTGAACTGTCTTTACCTCAATTCATGATTTTTCTTCTGATGCTCTCCACAATCCTGCCTGGATTGGGGGAGGAAAGCGAGCAAGTGGCTGGGTGGCGATTAGCTGCTGGCTGCTGCAGGCAAATAGTCAGACCTGCCACTAGAACAAAATCTAGACTTTCCAAATTCAATGGAAAAACGCTAACTTCCACAAGGGTAATTTTTCCTCTTTGTTTTGAAAATAATGTATGTGTAAATGTAATTTAAAAATTACTGAAATTAAGTGGGTTATACATGAGCTGTGCAATACTGCCCCTTGGAAATGCGCTCAGTTTGAAGATGACTGGCTGTCTCGGTATTGGGAATCTATTCTTAACATACAAGGGAAACACTTTATTAACAACATCTATTAATGCTTTATGACTTCTTAGTTTACAACACTCTCTGTTACTATATAAATAAATCTGTATAGAAAAAAAAAGTATTATTGTAAGAATTTATATGGAAATCCATAGGGTAAATTTTGGAAATATATTTTTTCAGCTTTTTTAGCCACTGGTTTAGACGTAGCTATTTTGATACCAAGGGACAATGCACTGGTAAACCTCACAGCACATCTCTGTAGAGTGTAAGGGGACTAGGTTTTGCACTGAAGCAGTAGAGCTGCTCCCAGAAACCTGCTATGTACAAGGCCTGAAGGTGTTTTACATGGCTTAGACTGCAAGTAAAAGCAATGTGTACGAAGCAGAAATCTCCACCTGCCCAGAAATACCACTTTACATGACAGAGAAGGGAAAAATTAAGAGTAGACTGGATGCTGGGAAAAGAGCTTAGCACGGAGTCTGGATCGGGAGGTGCCGCTTACATAATTTCCTGAATATGGCCAAGCTCTGGGTCAAGTGGGAGTGAATTTCAAATGAATAAAACATGCTACTGAGTATGTTCTACCTTTCAGTTGTAGTACCATCCTCTTCGTACTCTTGCTCCTACAATCAAATTCACAGATGAAAAACCAAATGACAGGCTGATGGGCACATGGACGCGACTGTGCAAGTCTGACTGTGACAGTAGACCCTTAAAGTGAAAACTATCTCTGCATCACTTTTTGCTTTATGGGACTTGCCAATCAAAACCAATCTCCAGTAAAAACAATGAAAAACCAATAAATACTCAAAATATTTGTTTTTTACTTCCCACACATGCAATGCTTTTCTTGTTGCTTTAATACAGGGAGGGAAATCCTTGCCCCAGTGAATTCAATGGGAGTTTTGCCATTGACTTTAAGGATAAATTTTTCTCCCAGCACTGGTGTGATTTTCAGGCTGTCTTTGCCTTTTTAATACATGTGATGACAAAATCTTGTACTTCAATTCCAAGGATGGATCAGCACCCCACAGCAATTAAATGTGCTGCAGTATATCATACTTTTTCCAGTATATTGTCTAAAGGACCATAGCAGAGAAGTACTTTTGCCTGAATAAATAGCTACAATTTACCAGAAAAAGTACTTTTGAGATATTTTAAGTTAAAATCTATTTCTAAACTCATCTTTCAGTGGATAAAGTTCTGTATGCAGATATGTCAGCACACAACAAACTTCCTCTACCTATCTTAAGGCAGGATTCAGTCATTCATTAAAACCAAAACTAGTGCTAAAGGCCACACACATACGAATATCTGAGAGTGCTAGTATGAAAGAACAGGTTGGGCTGAAAGTATGAAAAGTAAGCATATGTTGTAATGAACATTGCTATTGTTTGCACTGTGATTTCGTATTTCACACAAGTGGCCAACAACAAATGTCAGGAAAAAGTTTTAAAGAACTCATTCTGTTTGTAAACAGACAAGATGGAAAATATTTAACAAGATGGTTATAATGATTAACAGTGAAGTCTAACATAGTAAGGCTTTTAAGAAATAAAAAAACCTAACATGGGACTAGCTGAAATGATGTACATCAGCTTACAAAAGATGCTGAGCACTACTGCTGTGGGAAAGATGTTCCAACATTCCTAAATAAAAAGGCCTTTTACAGATGATAAACCTGAACTATGAGACAGAAAAACTTAAGCAACCAAGTATTTTCTTTTCTGATGTATGCTTTTATGTTGAAATGAAAATTGTGCATAAAGGTTCCAGGTAAGGCTACAGTCTTTAAACATTACGCATCCAGTGCAGTGTGGACACATGCACAGAGGGTGTCTGAGAAAAAAAAAGGTCTTTTGCTGAGAATATGGCAAGTTTTTATCTGAATGTGTAAAATTCACAAACAGGTTTGCTAAGACTTTAATTGAGTACGAATTAAGACCACACAAATGCTGTCAGGTCTGCAGAATCCAAAATGTGTACCTCTGCAGACACCCACTCTGCAAGATACTGCAACTTCTTCACATACAGGTTGTAGGGTTGGGGCCAGACTAGTTATCAATATGGACCATAGAGTAGTGTTAAAAACCTGTTAGATCATACAGTTTGTCTCTTCAGAGACAATGAGATGATTCAACAGGTCTTTTCCCACCTCTTAGTTCCTGTGATTTCATGACTACAAGAAAGCTGGAGAATGACTGGTTACAAGGGTATGGAGTGAGAGAACAAGGGGTAATGGCTTTAAGATGAAGGAGGGTAGATTTTGATCAGATATTAGGAAGAAATTCTTCTCTGTGAGGGTGGTGAGGCCCTGGCACAGGTTGCCCAGAAAAGCTGTGGCTGCCTCTGGATCCCTGGCAGTGTTAAAGGCCAGGTTGGATGTCTCTGCCCATGACAGGGGGTCAGAACTAAATGATCTTTGGGGTCCCTTTCAACTGTTCTATGATTCTAAGTCCATAAATTATGGAAGTTGAGCACTGAATGTCTGATCCCCTTCACTGATCATAGAATCATGGTGGAAATTAGGGTGGAAGGAATCTCAGTAGGCCATCTGGTCTAACAACTTCAGAAAACAGAGCTGACTTCAAAATTATATTAGGTTGCTTAGGGTCATGTCAGTTAGCTTTTGAATAATCTCCAGAGTTGGAGGTTCCACAACCTTTCTGGGAAATCTGTGATATCATTTGATCACCTTTCATATGAAAGACACTTGTTTTCTTACTGGAATTTCCCTTCTTATACTTCATGCGCCTCAGCCTTCCACTTTTCATCCTCCAGAAGAGTGTCGCTCCATTTTCTCAAAGTTGTACCTATAAAATAGTCAGAGACAGCAACATGTCAGCCTATAGCTTTCTTTTCCTAAGGCTGAACAAGCCCAGCTCTCTCACCTCATACAACAAGTGCTCTAGGCTCCTAGGTTAAATTTTGACCATTTATTGAATAAACAGGTACTGTAAACAGATTGAAAGTATTTCAAGAGTTAATTCAGGCTACCTGAAAACACTGAAAAAGTGTTTTCAGATGATGTGATTAATGAGATGAGCTTTCTAGTGAAACTGTACAGCATACACCCCCTCGGATTTCATTGCCGGTCAGACTGCAGTCCTTCTGTGCTCCTTTCTACTGAACCAACACAAGCATCCAGCTAAACTTGTGGTTGTTCCTGCCACCTAGTGACTATCATTCAAGTTCACACAAACTAAGAACACATTGAGGACACTCAATCAAAGACAAAATAGGGAAAACGTGCACAAAGTTTTGTTTTCAGATGACTGTTTTGAGTCCCGTTCTTTTTGCAAGTTTACTGACAGCTACAAAAAAACAGCAAACCTGTTGGACTGACTTAAGAAACAGCCAAAGTGTTCCACAGATCTAGTAGTGTAAAAGGTTCTAAAGACACACCGATTTTTTTTTTTCAGGAAAAGATGATAGAATGATAGAATTATTTTTAATGTCAATGCCATAATTTAAATCTAGGCTATACAAGTGATCCATTTTTTGTGAGATGTATCTTTGGTGATGATGCTCTTACTCTTCATTTTCAGAATTTTGAGTTGTCCTGCATTTCTGCCCTTGCCATTGACTTGTACCTCTGAAAGGAAAGATGTATGTGACACAAAGTCATTTATTTAAAAGAGAAGCACAAATACTATTACATGGAATGCTGCAGTGACTTTTAGAAAAACAATTTGATTACATGCAATAAAAAACTCTTCTGACAATCTAAAACCAGTGATGTATTCTCAGGTTTGCACAAGACTCAAGCTGGAGAGGGATGGAACAAAATCACAGAACGTCAAGTTCCCCTGTCCATATACTTTATCATGTCATGACCTAATCAAAATCCATAGGAAACAATTTCAAAGTACTTTGCTACCGAACATCCTTCCTGAAATTGAAAAAGTGTCATCTATTTTAGTGACAGTTTTATGATATTAATATTCAGAAACAATCTTAGCAACACTAAGGACACATACCACAGTAGTCATGGGGATTAAAAGAAGGGTAGATATGCTTTGTTTCATTCTCCTTTTCTCCCCACGTGGAATCACAGCAGTTATGATCTCTACATAATTCTTTGTGAAAGTCAGGTGCTTTAGGACGGGGTTCACTCCAGTCTGGTGCTTTAGGATGGGATTCATTCCAGTCAGCATACAGTGCATAGAGCTAGCTTTATCAGTGTCCAACTATTTAGTCATCACAGAAGTGAACATTAAGGAGAAGATTAAGTCTTAAACCCTCCTCTGTTCCTCTTGCAATCTGTACCCCTTTACCTTCCTTGGATGTGGGTGGTTACCCAATCCCCTCCAACCAACCCCTCTCAAGAAATTCAGGGAGGATCGCTTTTCTTTTAAAACTTGAGCAAAGGAGATGCTGGTGATTCCTCTCCTCTTTTTACATGGTGTCCTACTGATTATAATGTTACTCTGCTGTTTGGTTTTGGGATTTTTTTACTGATCAAATCAAAGGAAATACATATTTACAACCTGCCAGGAATACTTTAATAAGGCTGCAGATTACTGTTGGTGTTTAGACTGGGAGATAAATGCCTATGTTATCCAAAAGCCATCATTGGGTAATAAGTAATAAGCTTTGTCTTATGTTCCCTCACCTCAATTTTTCGTAAGTGTTCTAAATAGCTATAACTGTGATTAGTTACTCGTTACCTGATTCAACACAGGGTATCACTGACACAGTGCTCTGTTCTACCTCCTGGAAGACGGCAGGCAGCAGAGCTTCATTTACAATATTCTGTTAAACCCTACCAGAATATTATTTTACTTTCTTTATACTCCACTTAGATCTATAAGGAAAACTAGTTACCATTCCTTCACAACAACTTTCATATGGAAGTGTACTGAGAGTAGTCAAAGTCAGAAACAGATCACCGTATCTTACAGAATATAAAATGGGTATAAACAGCAACTTCATCCCATAAGCACAGAAGGCTTTTTAGTGAAATGCTTTAGATTTTCATTAACTATGTTTAAGGCCTATAAAAGAATCACATAAAAAATATTTCTGATGGGAAAACACTCCTGCGTGGACATAGACATATTTTGGATCATGTGAAATGCCTTTTTCAGTAGTTCGATATTGACAAAAAAACAAGTTGAAGTTCACTTTAAGAGTTTTGTCTTAGGCAAGACTTGTTAAAGGAGAAAAGTCTCACACATCAAAATTCTTTTTCAATTGTATTTTATTTCTGTCAATGGAATATAAATAAACTTTACTAGAGTTTGTTAACCTTCCATATGGATAAAACAGCAAAAAATATTTAATAGCTTCCTCACAGTAACAATGAGGAAGGAAAACATAGCTTTCTCTGGGAATAACAGGAACACAAAATTTGTAAAGATCAAAGTGGAAAAGATGAAAACTCAGAGTTGTTTTTACTACTTACGCAGTAAACACAGATGAGATTTATTACTAATCAATGTGGAATGTGTAGTTTCATCAATATTTTAGAACACTTACAATTCAAATGCAAACACTGAATAGGTTTTGCAAGTTTGCTGAAGTACACTAGAGGGATGCTCTGGGACGTGGCTACACTGCTATTTCTGCTTTTGGCTCATATGTGCTTACTGAACACTTACAATGGCCTATAGTGACTATTCTGTGTAAAATGTTATTGGAGGAGCTTGCTTCTGAGATGTGGCAGTGGAAAATGTCAGGTAGGCACAAAGCAACGTAGATATCAAGCCTGAGGGGAAAAAAGATAAGTCATACAACTCGAACAAACCAAAAGACCTACCAAAACTCCCACACTATATAAGAAAAGACACAATTCCTTCACTGGCTGAAACGATGTAAGTTGCAAAGAAATTCTGGAACAAAGTCATAACCAGCAAAAAACTCCTTTCTTTCTGGAAAAAGGTGAGAAACCTTCAGCATCTAATCGGCCTTGACAAACTGCCTGGTCACAACTGTTTTTCCCATAGCAGCACAACTTCAAAGAGGGACATACTGTATTCCACCTTCTGGAAGAGGTACATGATGAGGAACTAACAAAAACATGCTTTCTGTTGGAAGACCTTCTGGAGGAGCTGCCTAAAGAGAAGTAGGTATATCTATACCCTGAAGCAATGGCTGTTAAAGGGGAAAAAAGAAAAAAAAAGCTGAGAGAGACTGAGTCCAAGCTGGGCAGACTGGGGTACAGGAGTGCTCAGGACATTACTGCATTATATTGTGGAAGAAAGTAAACAACTTTACAGTTCAGAATGGGTATGTATGATCCTATTATCTGTTAAAGAAGTAAGCAGATCAGCAAAACCTCAGTCTTCCAAAGTGTTTTGTGTTTGCATGGAAACATTTTGGTAGTGGTAGTGGGACTGCGGGGGTGGCTTCTACGAGAAGCTGCTAGAGAGCCAACACCAGCCAGCTCAAGGACGGACCTGCTGCTGACCAAGGCTGAGCCAGTCAGCAACAGTCATAGTACCTCTGTGATAGCACATTTAAGAAGGAAAAATGACCCCAAGCATCAGCTTTTTGCCACCAAAGAAGTAAGAAGATCTAAGAAACTCTGCAGACACAAAAGGGAGGCAGTCCTCCAGATGCCGTAAGAGTGAGTCTCCTGCAACCCACGGAAGACCCCGTGCTGGAGCAGTTAGAGATACTTGAAGGATGCTGTGACCTGGTGGGAAACCTGTGCTGGAGCAAGCTCCTGGCAGGACCTACAGCCTGTGGAGAGAGGTCAGAGTAGGTTTGCTGGGGAACTTGTGACTCCATAGGGACCAGGCTGGAGTAGTCTGTTCCTGGAGGTTTGCACCTCACGGAAGTCATGCTGGGGCAGTTTGTGAAGAACTGAAGCCCCTGTAGAAAAGGACTCACTTTGGAGAAGTTTGTGGAGAACTGTCTCCCATGAGAGGGACTCCATGCTGGAGCAAAGGAAGAGTGTGAGGAGTTGTCCCCCTAAGAAGGAAGGAGTGGCATAGACAACTTGTGATGAAATGACTTCAGCCCCCGTTCCCCATCCCCCTGTGCCACTTGGGGAGAGGAGGTGGACAAATAGGGGATAAAGTTAAGCCCAAGAAGAAGGGAGGGGTGGGGGGAGGTAGTTTAAGATTTGGTTTTATTTCTCATTATCCCACTCTGTTTTCATTTGGTAATAAGTTAGGTGCATTTTATTCCCTGTTGAGTCTGTTTAATGACATTAATTGCTGAATGATCTCTCCCTGTCCTTACCTCAACCTGTAAGTCTATCATTGTAAGTTTTCTCCCCTGTCCAGCTGAGGAGGGGAGTGACAGGACAGCTTTGGTGGACATATGGCCTCCAGCCAGCATCAAAACACCACCCAAAGTAATTTGCCAGTAGTAGAATTGTATTAGTCAACGTAAGAATTAAAGAGTAAACCAGGTATTTTATTTTAAAATATAAAGGTAAAGGTGCATCAGTCATAGATCTGTACAACCTTTGTTCTGAGTAGCTCTTACAAAAAAACTTAAACGTGAGAAACATGACTACCTACTTGCAAAATTACCCTAAAACTCTTGTAAATTTTAGCATTAATTCAAGTAGGTATGGCACCACTTTAAACATACACTTTCCAAGCTTCAATGTAATAGCTGTATTTGGTATTACTAAGAATTGCAAAAGTGACTTTTCTCTCTCTCAACTTTGCAAGGCATAGCTATGATACAGAAATACTGATCAGTAGGAAAAAAAAAAGTGAAAACTGAAGGTAAACTCTTAGACATTACTAGGCACATATGAACACAGTCCAAAGAGTGAAAACAGTTATAAATATACCAGCGACTACCAATATTTGTAGGATTATACCTCCCATACCTCAAACCAAAAGAGTGCAAGTATAAAGGGGGAAAAAAATAAAAAAAAAAACCCACAACGAAACAACCCTTAAAACACCACCAACAAAGACACAGCTCCCGAATAAAAATGAACTCCGCTGGACTACTTACAGGAAAAAAACACACAGCAAGACCAGGGCGCACCTCAGCTATTGGCGCGTGCCGATTGGCTGGGCCCTGCCGTGACGTTCCCGGCAATCAACCTTTAAGGCCCACCCTCCAGCAAGAAAGCGATTGGTCTGCATGGTGTTGTAGTATATGTGCGGTGCTGAGCAGCGTGTGAGTGGGGCTTTTTGCAGCGCCATTTTGTCAGCGAGGGCTGAGTGGGGCGGTGAGTGTTCTGGAGGTGGGTTGGTGCGAGATAATCGCGTTATGGCTCTCGCACACTGATTTCTCCCTAGTTACGGTAAGGAAGCTGGGCCTGCTGGAGGGTGGCGGTCTTTATTTTAGCGCCTGGCGTGGCGGCGGCAGCGACATTCGCCCGTCGAGCTGAGCCCGGCTTCGCGCTCTGCTCCTCTCTGGCGAGCGCTGCCCGGGGCGTCAAAACAGCTCCGGCCTGGGCTGCCGGTTTGGGAGAGCGGCGCGAATGCCCCAAGCTGTTTGTGGCCTCCGTTTCGTTGCATTTAAAAGTACTTTTATTGTGCTACAAGTTTGCATGACAGAGGTTTTGATGGCTGAAGTATTGGCAGCAGAAATGCCTGACTGTTCTCGTTTAGAAAGTAGGTGGTGGATTGCCCTGCGTAGTGTTCTGACTGGTGTGTTTTCTGAGCCGCACTGAAGAAAGAATACGCTCACTGTGGTTTCAGGGAGGTGGATTAATTTCTGAGACTTTGTTTTTTTAAATCGTAACGCTAACTAAAATGGCTATGAGGAACTCTTCCAGGGTGCGTTTGTGATGTAGGAGAAGGATTTGGAGAAGTAGTACAAGAATTTAGCTTATGTGTATTTTTCTAATGTTTTTCTATCATTTTTCCTTGTAGAGAGATGCAGAGATGTTAATAAGAGGGCTGAGGTTTCTAAACTGTCTTGAATAAATCCTAACTGGTGTATAGGTGAGTAAAAGGTCATTTTGTAAACCAGAAATGCTACTGCGTCAGTGTGACGCTATTATTTGGGCTGTGACAAGGAAATGATGCACAAATCGTTTTCATTTATTATGTGGTTCTGCAGTTAGGCTCTTCTTTCAATGAAAGAAAAGATGCCCAAAGCATCAGTGGTGCCCCTTAAAAAGTTTGAGCCTCTCTAATGATCAGGTGTTTCAGGCAGACAAAACCCTTTCCTGAAGGCTGTTTGATTAATAAAACCATAGAATTTAGTATTCTATTTGATAGTAGTGAAAAGTGGAAAACAGGGGCTTGTTTAGGAAGGTATTTGTCAGATCAGAATTCGGTACTGCTTTTACTGGGAGCTCTTTTTTTGGGTGGCTGGTGGCTTTTGTGGGCTGGAGGGAGTTAAGTGTGTTGTGTGTGGTTTTGGGGTTGTCTTCATTTTTTGTTGGTTGTTTTTGGGTTGGCTTTTTTTGGGAAGCTCTTTGCTCCTGCCTGTGATGATCTGGTAAGCTTTACAGGGAAGTGCTTAATTCATTTACAAACTTTATTGGTTTGTGGAACTAGATGGGGTTCATATTTGTTCTGAAGACAGTTTGTATGATTGCTAGCTAGTTCGTGTACGCTTACGATAAAAACTTTTGTGGCATTTCTGTTGAAGACTTTTTCCAGGCTGAGAAGGGTTTTGCTCTAGTAAGTTGTAGTTGAAACTGAAAGTTTAGCTTTCAGCTTTACATAAAAAATCATAAGAATACATGGGACAAAGTATGTGCCTGTGTGTTTTTCCACTGCTTTTGCCTTTAACGGATGTTGTCTACTCCTAATTACTTTGCTAGAATGGCAGTTGTAGAATTGGTTGGTTTCATTATGATCATACAGCAGCGTGAAATCAGATTGACAAATTTGGGTAGAACTAGAAGCTGATATTGAAGACTCGATTATAGATAAAAGTCGAAATAAGTATCTGAAAGGTTTACAGGTACTTAAACTGTCAGAATGAGAGTGTTGAGACAGTACAAAACACACCTGGCTTGATTTGATGGGCCATGCAGTAATGTTGGGCATAGATAATGTGTTCTGTGTGTCCTTGCAATTGTGAAAACTTGACGGTATGCCGCAGCTATACCTGATAGTATATAGACTGCTAAATTAGGTAAACAGCGGAGTATGGAGCAATAAGAGGTCATTGATTTGAAGATGTGATTTATACAGAAAAAGGGTGAGTGAGGAAGGAGTCCTTGGTTATTCACATATTAAGAAAGGGAGAAACAGAGAGGAAATAGTTTTGCAGGTAAACTGTCTGTGTAACTGCAAGTCTAGTGTAATGAAGCGTTGAATTGCATTTCTTTTTGGGAGATAAGTAGTTAAATTTACTGGATGTAAGTAACATTTGTGAGATGAGCAGAGACTATAAGTAACATGAATTGATTTCCACTCTTGTTTTCTTCAATAAGAAATACTTTTCCTTGAAGCAACACAGTTCTCTTTCCAGTTGTCTCTGCCATCCTGTTCTGGGTCTCTGCATGTCTGTCTTCCCTTCTTCCCCATTCCCCAGCTTTCTGATAAGATATTTCAATTCTTTCTGTTCTGGGAATAGTTTTCTGATTACAGGTTATTCTTAAGTGATAAAATTAGTCTATCCACAAGAAATAAGTCCAGAGGTACTTCTTTCAGATGTTATCTAAACATGTCTTTACAAAGAGAATAGTGTTGTGTGTCCCAGTTGCATAAAACATGACATTATTAAATGTTTAGTATTTATTTTAGACAGAAGTGTAATTTTATGTCATTAAAGCTTTTCAAATACAAATTTCATGTAAGGAATTACTTGACAGAGTAAAAATACAAAAAATTATCAGGCTGATCTTACTCCTTTTCTTTGCAGACAGAATGGAATATGTGACTCCCTCCCCAAATGTAGATATGAGTCTGAAGATCACTCGTATTGAATGCTATCCTGAATGCTTGGCTATAGCGTTCCAGGGTCAACACAAGGCAGGATGTGAGCTTGACTATTACATATTACAGAATGAAATACAGCGTGTATTCAAAGTAAAAGATAATGTTTACGTTGGTGGATCTTGTTTAGTGGAAGATGCAGAAGGGAAATGGCATAGAGGAAGAGTTCTGGAAAAGAGAGAGAACATCTATGAGGCTTTTCTTATAGATACTGGACAAGTGCTGGTGGTTGAGGAAACACGTCTTGCTTCTGCTTGTGATGAATTGTTTCAGCTGCCTCCAGGGGTGGG
>VZTU01020685.1:6294-44126 GCA_013400835.1 Zapornia atra | reverse complement strand
CGCATCGGTGAGTGTCCGCCCCCGCCCCGCGCGGGGAGCTGCCAGGGGACGGGACGGGCGGCAGGGCGTCCCCCAGCCCTGCGGGGCCTGAGTGCTGCAGTCCCGGGCGGGCTGCACCGGGACGCGGTGGCCCGGCGGCCCGGCAGGCACTGAGCGAGGAGCCCGGCCGTCCGGCGAGCTTGCGGTGGCAACGGGGCCGGGGCGGTGCGCCTTTGCAGCGGAAACTACACAAACAGGCACCCGCGCGCAGCATCGTTTGACTGCACGGAGCCAGGTCAGGGGTCTCCCGCTTTGAAGTCCTAATCGGAGTTTAGGGGCGAGTCTTCCGTGGCGCTGAGAGACGTTGCTCTAGGGTTGTTCTCTTAGCAGCGGCGAGAGAACGGGCTGAAACTTAAATTAGCCTGGGTAGAGCACCGTCTGTCAGATTTCTTTAAGAACTGCTTCTTTGAATAAGGGAAGTGTCACAGATCTGGAACGCGTAGGTCTGAGAGAGGCACGATGCCACAGGTAAGGCCATTGATGGTGAAGGATGGTTCGAGTTGATCTGCCAACAACAAGTAGCTCAGAATGCCACCCCAAGTAGATGACCTTTATGGTTATTCAAATAGAAGTAGCAGTAGTAGCAACATTAGTGCTGTAACTGGTGAGAACATCGATCCGTCTAGCTCAGGGCTTGTCTGACAATGAAGCAGGTAGGGAAGGAAGGTAAGAGAAGCCATACATGCATGTAACCTCCCAGTTTCTGGTAGAGGTGCTACAGTACAAAAGGCGAGATTATGCATTTAGAGATTAGCCATGGGTTTTTTTCTGTAAAATTCAGCTTAACATTGCTTTCAATCGCATAATGGTCACAGTGCTGCTGTGCAAACAGCTTAGACCCACGAAGTGCCCGCTCGTTCAAGCTCTACATACAAAAACAGTGATGGTTAGGGGAACAGCTGAAGGGAAATTTCAGACCGTGGCATACTTTGACTACTTAAATGAAGGCTGAAAGGGAACAGAGCTTGTGTTTGTGATTATGCTGGGAGGGAAGTATCAGAGAGGGCAAATTTTGTCTAAACAACTTTTGGCACAAGGACAAGTGGGAGTGAAGACATCACACAATCACAGTCATGTTGGGAGTCAGAGGAAAATGTCCTTATGAAAAAATAAAAGGACAAGCTGCAGTGGTGTAAAAGAGAAACTACACATGTTAGTGCTTGAAAGAGTGTACTGTTGAGTGCTACTCTTTTTGAGTTTGTGAAAATACTCAAACTTGTTTTGAGTTTTGCAATTAGTCTCCGTTAATGAGCACCCTGAATTACACTAGTTGCTGCTTCCTTGAAAAAAATAACGATTGAAATATTGAGAGACGATTGAATATTGCTATATTACATCACTAGGAAAAGAAAAATTCAATCTAGTTACTTCATGTGCAGTAGAACTAATAAAGCTTAGCCATCTGAACACATCTACTCTCCTTGTGCTTGCTCCCACTGTAAATAATAACCATTTCTGCTGTATCCCCAGGTCTGCTCAGCCCTTGGACCTTGCAGCTTCTCCCCAGCTTTGCCCTAGGTCCTCCAGTATCCACAGTTACCACATTACTGACTTGGGCTGGTCCGGGGGGCAGGTGAAGAAGCAATAGCTCAACAGTGGGTTGGCACTGGGTGCTTGCAGATGAGCTGATGAGGTGCTGCAGAGGTAGCTAGCTGAAGTCTGAACCTGCCTGGACCTTCCTGCCTTGGGACACCAGTAGCCAGATAGAGAGATGTTACCATGGCTTGAAGCCAGCGCCTGTGGTGACGCAATTTGAGAAAGGAAAGCAAAAAAGGAGCAAGCAGAGAATACTTCAGGAAATGGTGGTCAAGTTATGACTACGTCAGTCGTATAATACAGTAACAAATTCTGTATAAAAGAAGGTGTGGGCTCAAGATTTTTTTCGAGCCACTGTGGTGTTTGCTTTTAAAAATGCAAATAATTGTCACCTGCCATACAAGAATGTGTCTTGCTTTGTACATAGATGTGCCTAGCATGCACTAGACATCCTGCCCATGAGTACATAATTTATGGGCCACTGATTAGATTCTAGATGCTTATCACTGCAGATTATGCAAAGGTGAGATAAGGGAAGCAGACACTTGTTATAAGCCAGCAGTACTGGTGCAGCTGTCACCAGTAGCGCCCAGAAATCAGTATTAACTGTTGTCCAGCAGCACACAGGGAACATACTTAATTGGCCTGATTAGGAGCCTTGCAGCAATATCCCCTGGGACATGAACATTGCTGGTTTGTAACACCCTGTCGATCTTGGTCCATCTTTATGGGTCCACAGAAATATTTAGACATTTTCTTCTGAAGCTCAAGAGAATAGTTGAAGCTGTTACATTTTTTGCTCTCTACTTCTTTCACAGAATAGTATGCACAGTAGCCCCTTGCATATGAAAGTAGACATAAAAGGAAATCAAAATAGCTCTGTGTAAAAAAAAAATATTTAAAATTGTCTTTCACATAAGCAGGATACGCACATGCCAATCCTCAGACTTGCAGTATGTAGTACTTGATGGACAACAGCAAAGTACAGATCATCAGAACCAAGCAACCCCAAACCTACTGAGCTTACTACATCATTTCTCTGTCCCCTTGCTGGAGGATCTCTGCAAAGACCTCAGGCACTGAAAGAAGCCCTCAGGCAGTTTGGGTACCATACTAATTCTCCGTTAATAAGCAAAGAAAGACTGTATGTATGTTGTTCAAGTGACCTGAGTGCACACCACAGGACAAAACCTCAGGGCTTTATCCCGCTCTTTCTTTGTTCGTAGTTTCTTAGTCCTGTGCTTTTAAACCTGTTTATATTTTATGAGTACTTCGGTACAGCTGTTAACTTTGTCATATCAGCAATACTCTTAGTCTTAAAAATAGTGATCCACCAGGTCTGACCGCTTCCCAAAGGGTCAGATGACAGACTACCAAACACAGGGCATGTATGATCATTATACAAGCTTTGCCTCTACTTCTCTAAGAGATTATTTGTTACTAAAAATTACTTAAGCTGTAATGAAATGTGGTTTAGACGAGTCACGTCTACAGCTTTAAAAGAGCCAGAAAGGAACATCTGATGGATTAAGGTATAGCTGCAAGAGTAGCTTTAAAATCTTCTCGTAGAGCTACTGTATTGGCTCTCTTGTACTATCCCTGCTTTTAGGTAATACTGGTTTCCTAGTACTGACCTTTATGTTTGTTGTCAAGGTTCATTAAGAGCTTTTTAAATAATAAGACATCATTTAATCCTCCCTTCTGTGAATAAATCTCCAGCCATTAGCTTTTTCAAATAAACACTGACACAAAAGGAGTCCAGAACCTCAGGGCAGTAAGTACCTTCCTTTCTGTTTCAGAAAGCATGGAGTGCACCATTGTTTTTTTTCTGACAATACACAAACACTGTGTCATACAGACATAACGGTAGCTTTGCAAAGGAAAGATCTGACACATGGCTATATGTCTATTAAGCTACAATTAAATTGAATTTCATCAAGAAAGTTTAAATTCCCATTGTCTATATTATCAAATCCAAAGAAATAGCAAGTTTCGGGTCTCATTGTGTTTTTCTGTCGAACTGGCTAATGTCATCTAAGTACCGTATGTCATCTAAGTTCAGGGTGGTGATGTGGACTGAGCATGGACACAGCATGGAGGTGTTAACAGCATGAAAGCTGAGTTCAACTCTGAACTTAAGAAGTCTGCTTATAAAAAGAACATATTGTTTTCACAAAAAAAAAAATTATTTATGTTTTTTTTCCTGAATAATTTTAATAGGATTCTGCTTTTCGAAGCATTTTATAATGGAGCAGAGCAGTGACTCTTAAATCCTTTCATCTAAGGAAGCTGTAAATAAGTTAGCACCAAGAAATTAGGACATAATTAAAATTATTAGCAACATTGAGGTAGCTATGACTGATAGCTAAGACAGAGGTCCATAGTTTCAAAGGTAACAGGCCCAATCATATTTTTTTTCTTTAGCATATTTTCATACTTCTCTAAATTAGGAGTCACTGATAAGAAGTGGGTTGGTTTACCACCAAGGGTTTCCTCATTAAATGACTTAACTTCAGTCATTAAAGGTACTGGGATGAGGGAATTGCTTGCTGGAAGCACCTCAGTTGCCACTTCATGCAGAGGTCTTCTTGGCAACACAGTTCCTGACTTCAGACATATGCTTACCTTCCCTCTCATCAAGTCCATTTATATCCATGTTGCCCAAAAACATGCCTTCCTCACATCAAGCTGTGTCACCTCTTCACTTGGTTCTCCACACTGTTCTTCAGTGGTGGAGAAACCAAAGACATGTATGCCTTTGGGGACTAGGATCAACATTGTCTTCTGTTTCAGAAATTTTCTGTTTTAGAAATATCAGTGGAAAAATACATATTGGCAGAACCCAAGTCTTTAATTCATAAAACTTGAATGTGCTAGCAATATCAGAGGTACCGCTCAAGGGGTTTTTTTGTTACTCTCACTGATGTCTTTACCATGGAGACAAGCCTCCAAGCATGGATATCAGTTTGGGTTTTTTTCATTCACGTATAATTACAATCTTCCCAAAAGAGATTAATACCAATGGTGTCAGTTGTGACAGATCTCTATCTCAGTGATCATTAGATATGGGAAATCACCTATTTGATGTCAACCACAAGCTGAAGTTACAGGTGTTAAATACAACTTGTGCTGCACCTGAACTGCTGAACAAGGAGCTGACTCTTTCAGACATACAAATGCTTGGACTAAACTTTAAAAATACGGCTAAAAACTAAAAATCTAAACTTGATCGTTTAGATTAGGGATCTGTAATGTTGCCTGTTGTTAGTGTTCTCTTTTACATGGCAGAACAGACACTCGTTTGAATTAGTTTCATGCCCTCTCTGCAAACACTGGATCTCACACACTTCTGTGCATTTGTGTATCAGTAAAAGTACTGAGTTGTTCCTAACTGCAGCCTATGGAACAAGCTCCCTGGCTGAAACAGTTACCCAGCATCTTTTTCCTGGCCTGCAGAGGTTGCGATCTAATCACTTTGCATATGAAAATCATTATTTCAAACACATCCTCTTTTTTGTCCCCTCGTTCCCCCAGAACACTACTGTGACACAGCATGATACTTAAAGCACAGCAGCTTTAAAAGCAACCCCAAATTTCCCTACAGCTCCTCTGATGTCCCCCCGCATTCAAGTCTTAAATTTGACCAGATTTCAAGCTGGGCAGGGCCCTTCTTGCACAGCCTGTTCACAAAGGGAGGTGACTGCCTGCTTAAAGCTGCAGCTGCTCCTCTTTGCCATCTGCTTCCTTCAGGTGCTTTTGTTCTCGTCTGCATAAAAAAAATTGGTTTGAATTATTGTGGATCAAATAATTGCTCCTAGTGAGCAGCATCGTAGACAGGTGAATCATGGCTGTGTAGTTTCACCTCACAGATTTTAGCTAACACGCCTTCATTTCTGTTTTAGTTGCTTGGGATTCAATAGAGGATCAGTTGCACAGCTAAGGAGATTATTTTTTACTTCAACAGTAGTAACCCTGTCACTTCTATCAGCCCATAATTCGATTAAGCTGAAGCTGAAAATTACAGTCTTCCAAAATAAATCTCCAAAACAACTTTTCTGAAACAATGCCTAAAGCAGCTCTTTTGATTGTCTGGACTTTGGGGTTTTTTTACATAAATAAACCCATACCACACATTTCAGACTTTGTAATGCTGAATACCTAACATTCAAAAAGCACAGATACCCTGTCCTGACACTCTTCTTCTGAGTGGCAGTCACCGAACCGTGGTGCAGAAGAGACTGCTGTAGAGGAAACACTAGTGGCACGTTTCAGAAGTGCCCCGAGGGCACACTGACCACACGTTTTCCTGGATGATGCACACTGTGGGGTAGGACAAGTCCAACTGGGGAAGCGCTTCAGTGCAACCTGTGGCTACCTGTCTCATACAAGCAAAAGGTTGCTCTAGGTCTACCTTGAAAACTGCATGCAGACTTGTTCCATCTGTCTTGATGGGGGCCATCGTGTTAAGATGTCTGCAGAGCACACAGAAATACCTCAGTAACTAGATGTCTTAATGGTACTTTTTAACTCTCAATGATTTTGGTGATGAGTGCTTCTAATGAGAATGTTGTATGAATACTGGTATTTATCCCAGCACATCGTTGCTTAAAAACTGTAGGAGGATTTGGCAAAGGCAATTCAAGGGTGGCAAATTTACTGTTGTATTTGTGTTAAAGAAGCCCAAAGAGAACCTAGATGAGATTGGGTCCTAAAGTGCAGATAAGTGCCCGCACCATAAAAAGCTTTCAAACTATAAGATAGGAGACAAATAAGGACATCTTACCTAAGCTTGTAATGGGAGCTAAAATAAAAAGGGCTGGACTGACATCTGCGATCTGTCTGCACTTTGAATCAGGAATTGACATTGTACACCTGGTAATATGATCTTGGCTTTCTTTTTTGAAAGATATTTTCACTTCCCCATAGTATGTAAATATTTGCTTATTAATGCTTTCTTATTTTTCAGCTTCCCCACATAACAGCAGCATTATGCAGGTCAGAACTTTTGTGTTCCCGGCTTTCCTAACTCCGGACAATGACCCTATACCTTTTTACAGTTTTACTGTAAGTGACTTGGAAGATGGATCAGGAGCCACCAATATGACTGGATCATTCCTACGTGAACAACGAACAGTGTCAGTGCAGACAGCAGGATACCTCACTAGTCTGTGGCTGACGCGTTTTGTGCCTTTGATTTACGCCTTGGTGTTTTTCCTGAGTCTCCCTCTGAACGTTACAGCGATATTCGTGTTTCTGAAAAAAATGAAAACTGAAAAGCCAGCTGTAGTGTACATGCTGAACTTGGCTATTGCAGATGTCCTGTTTGTAAGCATGCTTCCTTTTAAGATTGTTTATCACTTTTCTGGAAACAACTGGGCTTTCAGGCCTCAGATGTGTAGTTTAATCACTGCTGGTTTCTACTGCAACATGTATAGTTCGATAATGCTTATGACGAGCATCAGCTTCGATCGCTTCTTAGCAGTGGTGTATCCCATGCAGTCCCTTGGGTGGCGAACATTAACCCGGGCCTTGCTGATTTGTTTCATCATATGGCTTTTAGCAATAAGTGGGGTTGTACCTTTTCTCCTCAGAGAGCAAACGATGGAAATACCCAAGTTAAACATAACCACTTGCCACGATGTGCTGAGAGAATCTGAACTTCGCAGCTTTTACGTCCACTTCTTCTCTATCTTCTCCTCTGCTTTTTTTGTAATCCCATTTATAATTTCTACTGTCTGCTATGTCTGTATCATTCGATGTCTTAGTTCTTCTACCGCTGTTGAAAAACAAAATAAGAAGACGCGTGCCTTGCTCTTGTGTGTAGCTGTTTTTTCTGTGTTCGTTATTTGCTTTGGACCAACAAACACCCTCCTATTAATTCATTATATCCATTTTTCTTCCGACAACAGCTTAGACTATCTCTACTTTGCCTATCTGCTCTGTGTTTGTATCAGCAGCATTAGCTGTTGCATTGACCCCCTTATTTACTACTATGCTTCTTCTCAGTATCGAAGGCACGTCTTCAGTCTCTTCAGTTGTAAGAAGACTTCTCATCCTAACAGTACTAACAGCAGTGGCCAGTCCATGTGTACCAGTAGCAGAAGGGCCACATGCTCGACTAATCTGAGTAACGGCATCTACAGGAAATTACCAGTGGAGTATTGAGATGATGTGTCTGACATGTGCTTATTATTTTGACAATTTTGGGGGGGAAAAAATCTGTATTATATCCAAGCAATACAAAACTTAAAACCAAGCTGTTGTACAATAAATAGTTCTACAGATTTATTATAGGAATGCACAATTCAAATTATAACTCTATGTATGTATATATACAGTATATGTAAATAGGTTAATATAGAGCAGAAAAGAATTGCTTAATATTGTTTTTGAGTGTTTTTCAAATAAACTTGTTTTCAGACAAATCCTTTGCATTCTTAGTTCAGTTTATTTCAGGGGTTTTATGAAATTCCATTTTAGGATTTTGAACTGTAGCAGGTTGATTAAATTCTTCCTTACGGGACCACTTCATCTATCCAGTAACTTCCTGAAGAAAATGTAAAATATCCAGGCTTTTTTTTTTTTCCATTTGTCATTTCTGGAATTATTTGTAAACTTAGTTTTCTTACCATTATTTTGCATCTTGGACACTGAAACTATTTATTTTACATTATATATTCCACTTCGTAACAGCCTGTATGGCCTTAGGAATGTGAGCAACTGAAAATCAGCTATTCACCGGTACATGGTGGTCGTAATTCTCAGCAGATAGAACTAGTTTTTCTTCTTGTGATCCTACCATTACTGTATGCTAGATGTCTTGGTTATGAATGTGGTGTTTTCCACAATTTCACAAAAAAAAATTCACAATAAGTCAACATTGAATGGCTCTCCAGAAAATGTACTGCAAAAGCTGTACTCAGACTCCAGAGCTGGATGCAGCACTCCAGGTGGGGTCTAATGAGAGTGAAATAGAGGAACAGAATCTGCTCCTTCAACCTACTGGCCATACTGCTTTTGATGCAACCCAGGACATGATTGGCTTTCTGGGCTGCAAGCACACATTGCTGGGTCATGCGGAGCTTCCACTAACACCCCCAAGTCCTTCTCCTCAGGGCTGCTCCTCAATCCACTCTCTGCCCAGCCTGTAGTTGTGCTTGGGATTGCCCTGACCCATGTGCAGGACCTTGCACTTAGCCTTACTGACCATGATTCACCTTACAGATTGACCTCTAGCCTGCTAAGGTCTCACTGGATAGCATCTCTTTGCTCCCACATGTCAACTACACCACAAGGATTGGTGTCATTGGCAACATTGCTGAGGGTGCACTTGGTCCCACTGCTCCTGTCAGCAACAAAGACATTAAACAGTGCCAGTCCCAGTACTGACCCCTTGTTGGAATGCTACTCATCACTGCTGTCCGCTTGGACATCAAGTTGTCGACTGCAGCTCTTTGTGCATTTGTGCTACAATACGGTCTGGTGATTTACAAGTTAATTGCCACACTTGCTACAACGTATGGCAAATACACCTTTCCATAGCAAGTGAAGCATTAACAGTTATTCCTTCTTTTAAGATCCCACAGCTAGTGTTACACCTCTGTTTTCTGTTTCTATTTTGTTGAGGCTTCAGCCTGATTGCATTGCAAAAATAAGTAAACTGCTACGTGACTGAAGGAGTCTCATACCAAGGCAATGGCAGCTCAACTCTTCCTGCATTTGGCACTTCTGTGCAACCAGTTAGTTGGAATCACAGAATCACTTAAGTTGGAAGAGACCTTCAAGATCATCAAGTCCAACACAGAATAAAGGAAAGAAAACTAATTTATTACACTACACTGCACACAGAGTGAAACCAGAGTCAGATAATGAGAAGTATGACCAGATCCTAAAGCACCTACCCCCACCCCTCCTTTCTCAGCATACTTCACTTTAGTCATGACTTCACTCCCTTCTTCCTCCCCATTGTGGCATGGGGAGGGGCAGGGACTGGGGAAAGGGGATTTCTGTCAGTTCCTCACAATTTGTTTTCCTTCTCCAGATCTTAAAACACCTCTACTTCCCCCCACCCCTTCCTTCTTAGCAGACTTCTGTTTAGTAATGATTTTGCTCCCTCCTTCCCCCCTCAGGGGAATGGGGAATGGGGGTTTCGGTTAGTTCTTCACAAGTTGNGGGGAATGGGGGTTTCGGTTAGTTCTTCACAAGTTGTTTTCCTTCTTAGTTGGGGGGTGCGGGGGGCATTCCTCACACCCTTTCCCTGCTGCACCGTGGGGTCCCACCCATGGGAGACAGTCCTGCATGAACTCCTCCAACGTGAGTCCTGTCCGTTGTGGCTTCAGCTCCTCACCAACTGCCTCAGCACAGCTCCCTTCTGTGGGGTGCTGACCCTGGGGCCCAGACTGCTCCAGCCTGGTCCCCACAGAGTCACAAGTCCCCCATCAAACCTGCTGTTGGCATGGGTTGGTCTCTCCACAGGCTGTGAGTTAGATCTCTGCTCCCTGTCATTATCCATAGGTTGCACGGGGACAGCCTACCTTACCATGGTCTTCTCTACGGGCTGCAGGGGAATCTCTCTGCAGCACCTGGACCGCCTCATTCTTCCCCCTCTCCTGCTTCAGTGACCCTGCTGTCTGCAGGGTTTCTTACATCTTCTCACGCCCTTCTCTGATGGGAAAAAGCGTCTGCTTGTGGGGGTTTTTTTTCCTAAATGTGATTCCCAGAGGTGCTGTGACCATCGCTGATGGATTTGGCCTTGGGCAGCAGTGACTCTGGCCTTGAGTTGGCTGGTGTTTACTCTGTTGGGCCTGCAGAAAGCTTCTGGCTGCTTCTTGCAGAAGTCACCCCTGCAGCCTCCCTCTCTTCCATCAGAACCCAGCCATGCAAAACTGCGACACTAAGGAAGAAAATGAGTGATGGCTTGTTTCAAGGGGAAGGAGTGAAAATCTGACCAGCAGAAATGAGACCTGCTGATGTTACATGCTGTTTCACCCATACTTTCTCCTCTTCGGTTTAGTTTTTTTTTTTCTTCCACAATGTCAGGGTTAAGCCACATCATTTTGTGTATGAAGCAAGCTAGCAACAAGCTTATGCCAAATAACATTAGGAGACAATGAGGTATCAGGTGCCAAGCATGCATAAGAACATTTGCTAATGTTTCAGATACACCAGCATTGTGTTGAGGCAATATTGGCAAGATTTGTCATCAGCCTGGTTTCTGTTGGCAAAACACCTCATATAGTGGCTCTCATTAGTGTAACTTATTTCACAGGAGAAGGTTTACGTTCTTAAGTGTGGCAAGGGTTTTGTAGGGATTGGCATGTTCACACTAGAAGCGTTCTGTTGGTTCACACCAAGCATGCATCTGCCTTACAGCCTGCTCCCTGCAGTTTGACTGCAAAGTAGGGTCTGATGGCTGTTGCCTCTGTTTCCCTAGTTAGTCGAATCCTAGCCACAACTGCGAGCATGATGTTTTGCTTCAGGCATACTTGATGAAGCCACTGGATTTCTCCCTTCCTAGGATGGGATCCAGAAATTGAAAGAATACAAGCCAGTTAGTAGATCACCACCTATGGCTTTGCCCCAGACCTCTCCAAGAGCTGGGGGAAGAAAGAGAAGGGCCTAGCATTTAAGGTGCAGTATTTAAGTCAGTTCCTGGGTAAGACCTTTTTTATTGAAAATTTTAATCTTTTTTTTTTACCTGATCACAGTTTGATCTTGCTGAGACACTGAGCAAATTAAAAAAAATAATGAGAGCTCTCACATGCTTAAAGTTAATGACCCACGTAAATGCTTTTTAATGGCATTCTGCACTTTGCAAGTACTATAAAAACAGTTTAGTGAAGAGATGAACAAATGGCATGCTATAATCCAAGTCAACACTAGAGAGCATTAAAATAACTAGGTATGGCTGTTGTAGTATCTGACTTGCTGGGGCGGAGACCATTAGGAACCAGATCTGAACATCATGCTGAACTGCGAAACTTATTCTCCCTCTAAACAAACAGGTGGATTTGGAAAGGTGAAAAAATACTGAAATCGTGTTGGAAAAGTGGGTGAGGTTTTTTTAGACAGTATCTGTGAAAAGGTTTGGCAAAGTCTTGAGGAAAAATTTTCCTTATCTTTGTGCTACCAGCCTTGTAATAGTGGTATATGTAACACCACAAACAAGCCTCTCTCCTCGAAAGCAACAGACCTGACATTTAAAGCAGGGCATTAAGTTCAAATGCATTGCACACAGTGATGTAACTCCATCCAAGTCAGAGCTGATACAGTCAACCTACAATGAAAATCTGGCTCTGTGTTCCCTCACCAAAAAAACCAAATTACATTCATCTGCATTCAGTGGTAAGCCTGGGAAACTCACTGACCTTGCCTCTGTTCAGCTTTGGGTTTTGTGTTAGGAATTTGGGGTCTTTGGTTTTGGGTTTTTTTGTGTTACACATTCTAGAAGTATCAGTCCTTAGGAAGTTATCATGTATGCTTTTTTCCTCCTCATGGATGGGGCAGCGTGTGTGCAGCCAGCAGTGAAGGTAGTGCCACAGGGCTTGGGCTCAGGGCTCTCCCAGCTCATCCTCGCCTGATGCTCACAGCCTGCTCACACTGTCTTGCCACAATGCTCCCTTAGACTCAACGAGAGATGGCAGGCAGGACACAGCTGCTTGTCTCGGAAGTCTAAACCCAGAAAAGGAAAATAACTAGGCTTTCAGAGCCAGATTATCTATTTTATCACTATTGGCTCTTCACAGTATTTTTCTTCTCATATATGTTTAAATAATTCAAATTTTTGGCTTATAAACAGGAAAAAGCAATCACCACGTGGGAAGCAGGTTGGGGTACAAAGACTGAACCTTTCAAACCTCTATTTCAGCCAGACACTGAAGTGCATCTACTCAGTTTATACTGCCAGCGGGTGTGGGGCCTCCCTGACTCTGCTTACCTACTAGAAGAGGACGCGGTGGTACAGAAGCCAGTGGTACCACTGATGGGAAATGATGCTGCCTAACACAAGCTGTGGCAGCCTGCTTCGTTTACCACAGAGCTGCACTTACTTAGAAACAGGTGTCCAGCTCCAGAGGGTGCATTTTGTCACTGCCGCCTACTGTAATGCCCTGTATACCGAAACCTTCCTATACACCGAGTTTTTCTTGTTAAAGACAATATCCCAGACAGTTCTTCTTGCCATTTACACAGGAATCATAGAATCACAGAATCACTTGGGTTGGAAGAGACCTTCAAGATCATCAAGGCCAACCACAGCCTAGCCCTGCCTACTCCACCTCTAGACCACGTCCTCAACCACAACATCTACATGCTTTTTAAATACCTCCAGGCATGGTGACTCCACCACTTCCCCGGGCAGCCTGTTCCAGTACTTCACTGCCCTTTCAGTAAAGAAATTCTTCCTGATATCCAACCTAAATCTCCCCTGGTGCAGCTTGAGAACATTTCCTCTTGTCCTATCACTTGTTACCTGAGAGAAGAGACTGACCCCCACCTCTCTACCCCCTCCTTGCAGGTAGTTCTAGAGAGCAATAGGGTCTCCCCTCAGCCTCTTTTTCTGAAGACTAAAAAGCCCCAGATCCCTCAGACGCTCCTCACAGGACTTGTGCTCCATACCCTTGAAAGTGCCTTGCAGAACTACATTCAAATCACAGCTAGTCTTCATTCATTGCAACTAAAAACACTCATTTAAAAGTTTCTTTTCTGACATGGTCACACCTGTGATTTTGCTATTCTATTTTCACTTTTACAATGAACAATTCTTACTGCCCTTTCCAGTCTTTCACTGCCCATGATTGTTGTTGCAAAGCCAAACAGAAGTAGACACATTCTCATGGACTGCATTCTGCAGCAAGCTTGTGGATTTGTAAAGTGATACCACTTGAATCTGACATGTTTTCCAGAAACCATAAAATGTGAGAAATTTCTTAAGTTCAAAAATCAGGTCAGCTAGCATAACTGGAATAATTGCATAGCATGTATGCGGATAAAGATTTACAGCTGCCAAAAGCACATAGTACTGAGAACTCAGTCCAGGATGGAGAAGAACAGAGAGGGAGGGAGAAAACTTCTACATTGCTTTATCTGCCTCTATGAGTGCTAATAAAACTCCGCCCCCCCCCTCCAGCATAATTCCAAGAATAGTTTTCTTGCATGCTTTTCCTATAAGTCACATGAGAAATTAACCTGTCTATCAGTGCCACTTGTAGAGTTTCTTTCAATTTATTTTGACACTTTTTTTTTTGTCTGCACCTTTGCTGACTCTAAGAGGTACTTGCAAAGATTACAATACATCTTTAATGTCCAAGGAAATGAAACATATGCTGAAGATTTCTGCTTTCACTCAAACTCAAGCTAGCGGTGAGAAATGAAATAGTACTCCTATCACTAAAAACGGTACTTACAGAAGGTCTGAAATTCAACTTAGATCTCTTAATTTGCTTTAGCACTTTTTTTCCCTTATTTTTATTTGCATATTTTCTTTACTAAAATGCTTTGAAAGGAGGGACTTTTTGCACTTCACTTACTAGATGAAACACATTTGTAAATCTGCTGTGATTTATGTGATATATGGACATTTTCCATTAAATTGTTAAACTAAAATATGCAGGCTTTTATAGCTCTGCATCAGAGATACCGAGTTTGATAGTTGAAAATTCTTTCAAAATTATATTTTAAAATGTTAAGACTCTTTAAGAGGCCAGGCTTGTCTAAAGGTATATTGTCTTTCAGGAGCCAAACTGATACATTGTGGTGGAGGGAAAAAAAAAAAAAAGAGAAGGTTTTAGGTACTTTAAACCATTCTGGGTATACTTCCAGGTCTGTTTTTTTCCAGCTTAGTTTCTAAAATGAGATCAGTGGTGCAGCGGACTCCGTACAAACACTTGATGTGATCTCTTAAAGCAGTGAAAATATCTCCCAACCTGAAGATCGGTTATCAAGACCTACTGCTATATCCAGGAAAATATTTTATCTTTGCAGGACCTCCTATTTATACTCTAATGAAACTAGATGGCTTGTTTTTTCTCCTTTCCTCTCCCCCGCCTTCTGGTCTAGCATGTAAAAACCAAACTAAGCAAAGAGCAGCACCAAGGAGAAGCTACTTCTCCATTCAGTGCTATTTTTTCACACTGGGGGTAAACCTAGGCCTATAGAAGCATTGGCTGGAAACAAAGGTTACAGTTCTCATGAATAAATAGCAAACTATACAAAGATACTAACAGTCTCTTAAACTTTTGCACGCTTAGCCAGGTACTCAAAGGAGAGAGGTGCCTGTAGTAGCTGGATAGTGATACTGGAATCTAAATGGGATTTAAAATTTTAATAGTCATCGTTTTCAAAACCATTAAAGAAAGGCCAATCTCTTCTTGCAAAACTAGTGAGGTACTTCTCAGCAAAGCAGGCAGACAATGTGAAGCTACTTTGAGAGCTTTGTGTAGCCAGCCCAGCATCACCTCCCCAAGCTCAAGCTGGGAACAAGCAGGCCTCAGGTCCCTGGGGACAGCCAGGTTGGCCACAGAAGCCACTGCAGCCATGGCTCAGCTGTCCTGTCCCTCCAGTCACCCACCTGCCCAACTCTGATGAGTGCAGTCACACACCCAAAAAGTGAGGGGCAGGGGCAGGCAGGACAAAGGCAGCTTTCACCTTTCTCCATCCCCACATCCACAGTTCTCTACTGCAGCCTGGGCTCTTGCATACAGCAAGCAAGCCCACGCCTCACATTTCTCTGGGGCTCAGGAGCTTTGCCCAGACCCTGGGCCCAAGCACAGGGAAAGTCATGCCTCAGGGCACCTGGGCCAGGCAAAGCCTGGTCTTCCTGTGATATATGCAGAGCAAACATTTTTGCTGCACCAGTAAGCAGGTGCCAGCTTTGCCTGTGCACAAACTAGGCACAGCTCTTGTGTTTTACAACACTTCATTAAGATTTATCCACTTCTGGTGAGAGGAAACATAATTCAGCTTAATAAAACAGCTAATGAGCTTCTTCAGCTTGAAATCATATGGTTTTGGCCATGTGACTGACCTCAGATAGGCTAATTTAGAACTTTCCTTTGAGGAATAACCTCACTTGGTCACAGTGACTAAGAAAAAAGCCTAGCTACCTCTGGCTTTCCCTCAGCATCTCATCTTCCTGCATGAGCAATGTACAAACAGCTCAGGTTTAGTCCTCTCCTACCAGGAACAACCTGCATCAGACCTCACAGTGAGGGAGAAGGAGGAAGGAATGATGTGAGGAGGGTGGGACTGTGGAGCTAGGGGTGGTGTCACCCTTAGGTTACTGAACTGGCACGCTGCTGGCCTGGCACCTGCGGGCACATGCAGTTACGGAGCAATCTCACTAAATGCTGCTTGTTCTCAAGCCATTGCATATGCAAGATGGGAACCCACCCTGACAGCCCCATGCCCAGCATGTACACATGTATGTATTACTTAGCTACCAGAGTTTTACCTTAAGCGATTGCTGTAACTGTGACAACAGCACTATCAAGCAGGTATTTCCTGTATTTCTTTCTCAAACACAGAAACCAGCTGTATTATGACCCACAGCAATGGTCAATCACTTTTCGTAATGACACTGATGAAGACATTCAGCCCCACAGGCTAAAACCAGGGCCTCTCCAGCAAACCACAAGTTACATTCTGCAGCAATGAGAGACTGCATGCAACAAAAGACAAGCATTTTTAGAACGATCTTCCAATACAGTTCACTAGGAATAAACATCACATGGAAAAACATCTGGAGCTCC
Source organism: Zapornia atra (assembly GCA_013400835.1). Lineage (NCBI taxonomy): Eukaryota > Metazoa > Chordata > Aves > Gruiformes > Rallidae > Zapornia > Zapornia atra. Next base: position 27,804 of record VZTU01020685.1, on the reverse strand, counting down.
CTTTTATAACCAAAGTTGAAATCTCATGTGTGAGGGTCCTTGAAGATGGTGGGAGCTCCTTAAACCCATCCAACATATGCTTTGGAACAATAACAGGGACAAAGAGCATTGATGTCCTTTGTATAAGAGTTTGCTTAGAGTTTTTTAGAGTTTTTCACTCTTGCTTGTTGCATTGGACAAGAACCTACCACAGTTGTAACATGTTTTGACTGGAGCATACTAAGGACAACTTGATTTGCACTATGACCAGTGCAGCTTGTTACCACAGCCCTGGTTTTATGGCCAAGCAGTACTTCTGCTTATTCTAAAGCTCTGATGGTTGTTCTGAGCAGTACCTACGGAAAGGTACAAATGATGGTGTTGAATGTTTACTGTGGCAATTACATTCACTGCACTAAATATTTTAATTGCACAAAGATCAAGGGTGCTAGCTAGAGACTAAAAGGGTGCTCTTCCTATGCTCAGAGCTCCGGTGGTTATATAGTTCAGCCCAGAAAAGCCTTCTCTAGGCTTTGTCCCTCAGGTACCTGCTGGAGTCACCACTGACATGTTTTGCACGTGCCTTCATTTTGGTATCAGGGGCTTTTGTGGAGGGGCCAGCAGTCAGTTCTATCAAGTATATCTGTTTCTTTAATTAAAGCTAAGTGGTTCCACCCTGCAATTTTAGCACAACCCAGACCAGCAATGTCAAGTGTGTCAAGAAATGCTCACTCTGTAATAGCTACTGTAAAAGTCACTGCCGGCTAGAAAGCATGACTTCATAACTGTCCAAACACTAAGCCATTTTGCAGATTACTTCCTTCCACATGTTACTCTTGCTGTGTGTCTTGTCACTGTATTATGACTCCACAAATGAGCAGGCCTGGGAAAACTTGATAGTAGAGAAATGCCCTCTACCAATTGAGCAAGCAAATTTATCTTTTGGCCTAAATAGAAGATATGTCAATCATTAATAACCTTGAGATTGACACCCTTCCAGCAGCTTTCACTATTACATTCAAGGGATTTTCCCTTCTTTTCTCCCGTCTTGGGCATGTCTGCAGAGCCTTTTACCCACTGAAGGTCCACACCTCTTTTAACCACATGCTGAAGTGCAGCTCTTGCGGGTTTCTCAACTGGTACCACAAATAAACTGTCCTTGCAGTTGAACGCACAGACCCTGGGCTGCCTCTCCCCAAGTCAGAACCCAGCTTAGTACTCTGCACACAACTCCAAGTCTGTCTATAGTCAGGGTGAAGGGAAAAAAAAGTAAGTGTGCCTCTGCTGATGGGAGAGATTTAATCATTTAGCCCATTCCCACTGAAGTTTCTGGAAGCAACCAAGATGCCTGAACTGGACAGTCCTTAGGGCTTCTTTGACTATCACCATATTTTGGTTATGGGGACTCCTGTTCTCTCTCTGCTCTTTCACCATGAGCTCAGGAGGCACACAGGAGCACAACTTCTTAAGAAATCCTCCCACTTTCAAACACAGTAGGACCAAGTCTGCATTCACAATGCTGTCTTTATGTTATCATCTAGACAAATGGAATTCATCTGTTCTGACAGAATTCATCTGTTACACAGAACATGTACAAAATCAGTGGCTTACTCACATCATGTGTAATGGCAGCTGTCTTAATGAGTCAGAAAAGTTATTGCTGATAGGTATTGTAACACAACAAAGTTAATAGCCATGAAAACCTGTTCCTCTAAAAAATGCTTAGTGACCCTAGTTCTATCCATGTTGATTCCTGGTTCTGGATCCCAGCTTGTTTAGAAATGTCTAGTTGCCTACAATAAATGGACCCATAGCTAGATATATGCTTTGAGCAGGCACTACTGAGTCCCGCTATAGCCAAGGGATAGGTTCAACTATACCATTTCTGTAGTGTGTAAGGCAACAAGAAGCATAAGAAAAGTTAGGAGACAAACAAATTTTCCAGTTTGTGCTCTTCCTGCTGCACCTAATATGCCATTTTTCTTTTTTTTTTTTTTCCCCCAACATGACATCAGGTTTTCCCCAACCAATCATCAGGTTTTGTTCTTTCATTTCCACCCTGGAGATGATGCTAACTGGAACTTTGGACCAGAGCGAGGGAAGAATTAGAACTGTCAATGCAGACTGCTCTTCTGATAAGCAGCTTTGCAACCTAACCAAGTTTCTTATGTACAAGTATCAGTGTGGGAAATCCAGCTGTAGTAGGATCCAGTCCCAAATTAACCGTCACATCCAGAGATTATCTTAATTCATTTGCCTTACAAGAAACCCGACAGATAGAGATCTGTAACGCCCACCATGTCTGCTGTCAGTGATAGAACAGTTGAACAAAACTATGCTGATCTCTCCTGACATTTGTCTACCAGTGAAAACTAGTTACTTAATCTCTCTGTCTTCTATGTGCTGTAACAACAGTGAATAGTATTACTGGGACTAACACATCTTTACCAGTGTAACTGTACTGTAGCTTCTGACAATACAGCGACCTCCTGTGACAGCTATGCCAATCAGACCGAACACACCACAGCCTTAAAAAACAGTGGTGGGGGGAAAGGGGAGGAAAATTTGTAGCATATCTTCAGAGACCAATTAAAATATCTTAATCTCTGTGTTTTAATTTCACATTTCACAATCACAAAATCAACTGCAATGAAAAAATCCAGGTGCTGAAAGACAAGAGATCTGTCCCTTTGAACTTCTGACAGGACAACAGACCATTCAAGGTCTGGATGCATAAACTGGACCTACTGTTCCTGCTTTTCTTTTTTTTTTTGCTTGTTCTGAAGTATCATATTCAGGCTTATGTTTCCCAGTCAAATTAATAAGTCTGTCCTTTTTGGTTTTTGAAAACAATTCTAGACATAACTGTTCACTCTGGTAAAGCACATGATGAAATGAGCTCCATTAAATCCCCCAAAATATTTAATCACAATTTTTATCTTGTTGTATATCAGAATTTAGCAATGCAGGGTTTTTCTGAATTATCTGAAAGTTACTATTTTTATTTAGTGAATCACTTTGAGGCAACTATCTTCCAATTTAAGCACAATAAAGTATCATTTTCAAGCCATTTGAAAGCAATTAAAAGCTGCAACATGTGCCACTTAATCCAGAAGCCTCAGTTCCTTAGAGGCCAACCACAATAAAGGATCAAGCGTGATATTTCCATCTCTTGAAAGTTGGAGGAAAAAGCCCATTAGCCAGGTTCTCAATCCCTATATCAAACATAGCTATGATGAATTGAGACTATATGGGCCACAGGGAATGCAGATAACAGAAACTTTCCATTAACATCTAGCGGAACCTTACATTCATTATGACAAAAACAGTGAGATAACACTAACTACAAAAAAACACTCTTTTAAATGTAAAAATGTACAAATATAAATACAAAAACTGTCTGACATCATAGAATTATTTACATTGGGAAAAACCCTTAAGATCATCAAGTACAACTGTCAACCTAACACTGCCAAGCTGAGCACTAAACCACTTCCCTAAGTGTCACATCTCCATGTCTGTTAAATACCTCCGGGGATGGTGACTTAACCACTTCCCTGGGCAACCTGTTGCAATGCCCACAACCCTTTTGGTGAAAAATACTTGTTTAATACCCAATCTAAACATCCCCTGGCACAACTTGAGACCATTTCCTCTCATCCTATCACTTGTTACCTGGAAGAAGAGACCAACACAAACCTCACTACAACCTTCTGTCAGGTACCTGCAGAGAGTGAGAAGGTCTCCCCTCAGCCTCCTTTCCTCCAAACTAAACAACCCCAGGTCCCTCAACTGCTCCTCATAATGCTTATGCTTTAGACCCTTCACCAGCTGTGTTGTCCTTGTTTGGACATACACTGATACCTCCAATATCTTTCTTGTAATGAGGGGCCCAAAACTGAACACAGAACTCGAGTTGCAGCCTCACCAGCACTGAGTACAGAGGGATGATCACTTCCCTAGTCCTGCTGGCCACACCACTTCCGGTCCAAGCCAGGATGCTGTTGGCCTTCTTGGGTACATGGCTGGCTCATATTGAGCTGGCTGTCAACCAAAACCCCCAGGTCCTTTTCCAATGGGCAGCCTTCCAGACACTCTTCCCCAAAGCTGTAGCATTGCATGGGGTTGTTGTGATCCAAGTGAGTTGTGACCTGGCACCAAGCCTTGTTGAACCTCATGCAACTGGCCTCAGCCCATCAATCCAGCCTGTCCAGATCCTTCTGTAGAGTCTTCCTGCCTTCCGGTAGATCAACACTCCTGCCCAACTTGGTGTTGTCTGCAAACGTACGGAGGGTGCATGCTCAATGCCCTCATCCAGATCATTGATAAAAATATTAAAGAGAACTGGCCCCAGCACTGAGCCCTGGGGAACACCACTTGTGACCAGCTGCCAGCTGAATGTAACTCCATTCACAACCTTTGGGCCCAGCCAACCAGGCAGACTTTTACCCAGTGAAGACTGTGCCCATCCAAGCCTTGATCAGCCAGTTTCTCAGAAGAATGCTGTTGAAACCATGTCAAAGGCTTTACTAAAGTCTAGGTAGACAACATCCACAGCCTTTCCTTCATCCACTAAGAGGGTCATCCCTTATCATAGACGGCTATCAGTTTGGTCAAGCAGGACCTACTTTTCACACACCCAGCTGGCTGGGCATGATCCCCTGGTTGTTCTGTATGTGCTGGGTGATGGCACTCAAGATGACCTGCTCCATAACCTTCTGTGGCGCTGAGGTCACTACTGACTGACCTGTAACTCTCTGGACACTTCTTTCAACCTTTCTTGTAGATGGTCATCACATTTTCTCATCTCCAGTCAACTGGGACCTCCCTGGTTATCCAGGACTGCTGGTAAATGATGGAAAGTGGCTTAGTGAGCACTTCCACAAGACCCCTCAGTACCCTTGGGAGGATTCCACCTGGCATCATAGACTTGTATGTGTCCAAGTGGTGTAGCAGGTCACTAAAGGTTTCCCCTTGGATTATTTGGGCTTCATTCTGCTTCGTGTCCCTGTCTTCCAGTACGTGGGGCTTGGTACTCCAAGAACTGGTTTTACTACTCAAGACTGAGGAAAAGAAGGCATTAAGCACCTCAGTCTTTTCCTCATCCTTTGTCACTATGTTCCCCTTTGTATCCAACAAAGGATGGAGATTCTACTCAGCTCACATTTTGGTGTGTGTGTGTATTTGTAGAAACATTCTCTGTTTACTTTTAAGGCAGTAGTCAGATTAAGTTCTGGGTGGTTTTGGCTCCTCTAATATTCTCCTGGCATTAAAGCATAATGACATCTTTTTCGTCCCCCTGAGTTGCCTGCCCCTTCTTCCAAAAGTCAAACTCTCTTTTTTCTTCCTAAGTTCCAGCTAAAGCTCTCTGCTCAACCAGGCCAGTCATCTTTCCTGCTGGACTGTCTTTCAGCATGTCTAGTTTAGTTGTATTTGACTGTTGCAAATCATGAGAAGATGCAGATAGTGTACTCAGGCACAGGCTTACTGGGTGAACTGAGAGATCTCAACTCCTTTCTTTTAGCACTGTCCAGTGGGAAGGGATCCTGTATCTCATGAAAGGGGATAGCATGGCATAGTATAATATGACTCATTTTACTACTACAGGAATACTTATTTACACATGGGTGGGGAACAGAAAACAGAAAAGAGAAAGGTAAATGTGGCAACGCGTATCCCAGGTGCCTTCCATGCGCAGGAGCTCTTGTGCCAACAGCTCAGCACTGGCATCAGCACACACTGGCATCACTCCAGGACACCTCCTCATTTCTTCAATTCAGGCTGGGTTTTTCCTTATAAGCAAGACAAATGTGTATTTTGATAGCACCTAGAAAACCCAAGCAAAAACAGTGTACCTACTGAGCAAACCACAATGCAATCCTTATCCTGAAGAGCTGACAGATACCACCCAAGAGGCATTATTATGAGGATTGCAATTACTGCTTTTTTCTCAGAATTTTAATGCTGAACTTTGTTATATAAGAATCCAGCTTTTGCTTTAAAAAAAAATGTCCCAAGCTTACCAGAAAAAACAAAAATTCTTTAAAAACACAACTTGTGTGTATTCCAATGGCTCGAGCTACAGACAATAAATGAAAAGCTGATGCTTATTACTTGCAAAATAATATGAACCTAGATGACGACTGTCAACACCTTTTTAACTTTTGACTACAAACACACTGTTACCACTGTCTAGATTTCAACAGATGTGATTTTTTTCCCAGTTGCCTACTATGTGACAGTGTGTTGTGAACTAAGGGCAGAGGCATGAAGAATGAAAAACTCATACTTGTTAAGCAGGCATACACTACCAAGCTCAAATGAAAGGCGAGCATTATCTTACAGCTCCACCACCAAGCACTCCCAGAAAGGTTGGTCCTGTGTGGGGATGTCATGTTTGCCATTATGTTATGAAGTCAGTAATGAAATAGGGGAATTCAATGCTCTTGGGGATGAACCTGAAAATGTTGTCAAGCTTTGCTGCATATTACTTGTTCACTGTGGTGGTTCAGCCCCAAACAGTGGCTGAGCACCACACGCCACTCGTTGGAGGGGAAACAGACAGAGCCCCTGTGGGTTGGGATAAGGACAGTTCACTGACAAAATCACTGTGAAAGTGGAATAATAACAGCCCACAGCAAGTTTCACTCACACCTGGATAGCACAGAGTACCTTACTGACCCAACGATAACACAGACTACTGCACAACGCAAGGACCGACCTGACGCCGTGGCCCTGCTTGGACTGCCCTGGAGGCACCCAGGAGTGCCCCTCCCTGCCCAGCCCCTCTTATGGGGGAGTGATGTCAAGTGGTGTGGAAAACAGCCCTGTCTAACTCAGCCCACCTGTGCTGGCTACCTGGCCAGAACCAGGACATCACTTCATAGCTGCAGGCACTAAGAATGAGGAATGCAATACAGAGATTGTCCCTTCACTGTTTTATTTCATATTTTAAAAGATTTTGTGGTGTTAGGTCACACCCTTTTTAGTCCCCCTGAGTTGCAGGCCCATCCTGCAGGATGCAAGATGCCAATGTGCTGATGAACACCTAAGCACATTAAGCAAAGTTTCACTAAGAGAAAATGAAAACATCCAAGCACTGCAGTATCTTTTAACCTGGAGTTAGGAGCTCTGTCCTAGAGGAACAACATACATGAACTGAAATCTGTTACCCACATTGATCCTATATCTTCACAATCCTTAAGATAATGGGTAAAAAAAAAAAAAAGGAAAAAGAGGGCTGGTCCTCTTCCTTCTCTTTCTTTGTAGATTTTGTTTTGGAGAGAAGAAGGTTGAGACCAAGGAAGAACTTTGTTTTGTCATATCCCATGGTGAAGAATAAACAGGATTTTCTGGATTAGACACCTGATGTCTCTTAGGGATGGGGCAGGCTGCACCCTTCCCCTCAGCAGTTTCCACCTGAACCCTTATGCACTGTGGCCCTTAGCTCAGGAATCTTGCTTCAAAGCATTGGCATTTTTCCTGCTGGGTTTTTTGGCAGTCAGGGTGTTTACTCTGATGTGAGGCACTTAGGAGAGGAGAGACAGCAGGATGTACTGTCCCCTGACTCCATTCATACCAATTGTCTTGATCTCCCTTCCACAAAAGGACACAAAAAATTCCCAATAAAGCCAAGGGAAGCTGTTTTTCTCAGGCAGGGACAGCCGGCGCCTGCAGTTCACCCAGAGGTTAGCAGCACTCATGTCCAAGCTTGCTGGGGCTTCCTCTAGCTGCTCTGCCCAGTGTGGGAGGCTGGCAGGAACAAGTCTACACTCTCTGCAGGGAGTCAGAAGCCAGATACCACACATTTTAGTTCTTCGGAACAGGTCTTCACCCTGAACTACCTAATTACTCCTCATAAATGCTTCAGATCTTCATACAATACTTCACTGTAGTCTCCTATGACCTGTACTGAATATTTAGTTACATATTTTAAATGTAATCTGTAAGTAGAGGTATTTTAATCATACTTAAATGACTTTTGTGTGTAGGGCATGAAATACATGCTATTAAAAAAAAAAAAAAGTCTTTCACCAGGTCAGGAAATGAAATAAAGGCTCCATCCTAGAAAAACCAGATCAACCAGCTTTCCTGCCAAAGCATAAACAAACCTGAACACAGTGGGGAGAATAAAATCCAACAATTTCTTTGTTTCAAATCCCCGGTACTGCTGTAGATAAAAACAGGTAAAAAAGCATTATGTTTCTCTTTGCAGAAAATGCACAGCAATAAAGCTAGTGTTGAAGCTGCCATCATCAAGTGATATGTTAACTAAATAAGGGTAATTAACCTTTGTGATGCTAGGGATATAGCTTTCACTGAGCAAGCATTTGTGGAACATTTAGACTTTCTGAATTCTCACACCCACACTCCTAGTTAACTTGCCATCAGTCCCTGTGATGGTAGCTAATGCACCGAGTACCTGTAACAACCACACAGGATTTTTACACCATTAAAATGAATGAACTGCTGCTCTTGCATCTCAATCTTTTATAGGGTTTTGCAAAAGGGCATCCGTCCATCCACTGCTGGAAGACTACATGGAGGTAAGATCACATTGTTTAAATGTAAAATGATTAACTGTAGTGTAAAAGGATCTACTTGGATGAAACAAAGGAAGCTGGTGGGTGTGAGTTTATGACCAAGCCCTAGGGAACTTCGCCCAGCTGTGGAGGAATCAGATGGGAGATCTCCAACCTCACCTTGCTGAGCAGTGCAAGGTGGGGAGGGAAGGAAAGGGGGAAATACCTCCTCCGTCACCAAAGGCCAGAACTGAGGGCTTAGTTGCCCTAAGTGCAGCAGAAGGGGGGACCAAGGAGAAGCTATGCCTGCGGAAGCCACTGGGCTTACAGTGGAAACCAGCCAAGACCTCAGCAGAGGCCTCTGTAAGAAGTCCTGGCTTCTGCCAAACACATGGCCACCTGGGAACTCGAGCAACTGGCCAGCACAAAAGGGATTTTTCCCTCATTGAAAGCCAGTGAAGGACTAGCTCTTACCAAGCACTGTTATGCTCTGGCATGGGGTGATGCATCCCACTGCAAGGAGCAGTCATCTGGATACCAAAGTGTTGGATATTGGCTAGGACACTGGTGCAATCCAGCATGACTGGAATAAGCACAAATGTCAGAAGGAAATATTTCATTCCTCCTGAAGGAATTAACTGCTTGCTTCTCACATTAAGGGCTGATTAACAATCCAAATCCTGCTTCTAGCTTGTGCAATCCCCCAATGATAATGAACCAGTTTAGGCAGGAAGAGAGGGAAAGGAAAGGTTTCTTGGTTATGTGTCTTGCAGCAACAGCCCCACATTTGCAGTGGGCTTCGGTAGTGCTGTGCTGTGATCAGGGTAGGGCTGCTGGGGTACAGTATGGTGTGGAATCACTTCTTCCTGTCACCCCCAAAGGAAGCCCAGACAGGAGCAAGGACAATGTGGCATCAAGAGGCTTCAGCGAAGTTCCTGCATGGCCCTGAAGCAAGGCAGAGGGAAGCACCTTCTTCTGTCTTTCCCATCTGCTTATAGTCTTTCACTCTTTCACCTCTTTTACAGTGACAGTGGCTGATGTGCATGTGCAGCAAGTAACTTGGTAAATCCTAACTGCTCCATTCAGTTCCCTTCTAAATGCACACCAACTAAGCATTTTCATAGGCAGCAATCAGATCTGATGTGCCTGTTATGTGTAAGGGGCTTAAGTGTTTGACAAGTTTCATCTGAGTAGAAGAAAAATTATTTTTCCAAATGTGAGCGCTAACTGCAGCTATGTAATTCATTAAGCTTAAGAAGAACTTAAACAATCCAACCACAGATCAAGGAATTTGATCACAAAGTTATTTCACAAAATTAGAACTCCTCCTTCAAACAGTAATGATGGAATAACAAAATTATTTTTGGTCATAATGCTGCCTTTTTTGATAGTGTGCTAGTTCTCAATTTTGGGCCAAATAACTGCATTTGATCTGATAAAGATTTTGTGGTTTTCCTCTGATCGTGCAGACAGCTGGACGGGACACAGGGAGTGGATGAAGTTGGATCCCACCACGCTGAATAAACACTGCAAGAACAGACAGGATGACTGTATGGAGAGCGTGTGACTCAGCACGACTGCATGGATCCCTTCCTCACGCCCTTCCTTAGCATGAGGAGTTTCTAATTAGTTGTTTAGAGTTCTGGCTGACCAGCATACATTTTCCCTTAAAGTCACTTCTTTGTGATGCTGTGCTGTGCTTCTAGACAGACCACAAGCTCACAGGTAAAGTAATTACATAAATGGTTCTAGCTATTGTGCTTTTTAACAAATAATCCTAAACAGAACCAAAAGCAGTCCCCTTTCACCTCAATGGCAAGATGTCAGGAATTGCCCAGAAACCATTTGCCTGCCACTAGAACTACTATAAACCAGCATTTATTAGAGCTAGAGGGAGGGGTGATGTTGAAAAGATCGCATACGCACAAAAACAGACACATACCTTGCATGTCAGAGAGAAGGAAGATTCCCAGCTTCGACCACAGATATCCTTTCTCCTTCCGCTTTTCTAATTCTCCCTTCCCCAAGCTGCAATTAACGGTATCTGTTCTCAAATGAGAGGTAAGCTGTCACAAGGCAGAATGGACAGATAACATGATACGGGGCGCTCTGCTCTTCTCTCATGTGCCACAGATATTGCTGGAGCCTAAACTGTTACCATGACAGGGTAACCACCATCATCTATTATTCCAAGCTGTGGAAGATAACTTAAATCACATTCAATCTAGCTTTTAAGAGAGATTTGTGTGTCTGCTGCTTAACTTCACTTTCATTCATCGACATAAAACCAACACCGGCAAGGTATCAGCACCTGCCAAACCCAACAATGACAAAACAGTAATTCCTTCTACTTATCACCCTGTCTCTTGCACTATAATGCCAGGCACTATTTAAATTGTCGTAAGCCAGGATTGCTGCCACATGAACTTCCTGACCTGTTCGGTGCCCTTGGACTTTTGCACGTCTTTGAAACACTCCTCTTTTACATTAACACAGGCATACCTTCCCCTAACCTGGAGAACCGATCCTGTTAAAACTCTGCCTGGTTTTGGATGAGTTTCCCATGATCCCTCTGTGGTTTTACCAACCTATGCACCAGCACAGAGGGGTGGAGTTGGATAGTTCAGGTTCACACACAAGCTGAGAAAAATGCAAGCTCTGGCCTTAGAAGTGCTTATTTCCATCCCCCACCCCTACTCCTACCAGGCAGCTGCTGCAATGCTTCATTACCATGATGACTAGAAAAATTATAATTTTCATATCTTATTTAGACCACTGGTAAATTAAGAACACATGGGTATAAGATGAATGAGATTCCAAAAGGCAACACAGATACTGACAGATCAGTTAAATGGTCACTGATGCTCAGTTCATGGTCAGAAGTGAATAAATACATGACTTCGTTAAAGTTTCCAGAGCCAGTCAGAAATTATGCTCAAAAGTCTGTACTTCATACATGCAGCTTACAGAGCAATTCAGACTAGCAGCATATCATAAACTTACAAAAGAGTACAGAATTAAAAAAAAAAAGGGGGAGATACCCTGATGCTGCACAAACATGATAGTATGTTCACTTTCCATTTAGGAAAATACTGTGATTCAACAAATTGTATTTTCTTCTCTATTAAAGCAGTTATGACTTTCATTAGTGATGATTTCCCAGGAAAGGTAAGAGGTCCTTAAATAATCCAAGATAAATACTATTTCAAATAAGAAGGTTTTCAGATATAGAAATTTTGTTCTTAAGTTCTCCTTTACAATGCTGGAATTGTTCATACATTTTTTACATGTCAGCACTGTTGTAAATGAACGTCATGTTCATCTGTTCAGCAGAGCTAAAAGCTTGGCATAGAAACTTTCTGAGAAGCTCACAGAATTCATTTCCATTTTGTTTTTCACAAATATCAACTGGAACCTAAAAAGACATCCTGAACAGACAGATCCCAGCATTAGCAAGTGTTCAGTGTTGCAGATAGGATCACACTGTTGACATTAAATAACTTCTTGGATGCTGACTCTTGGCATCCACTCACAGATGAGAATGGCATTACTGATTGGCAAATCCTAAGTTTCTCTGGAGCCAGCAACAATTCTCAGTCAGAGTTCATCCATCCCTACAGCTGTCCCAGGCCTTATCTGCAACCAAGGTGTTTACACAATGTCAATAAAACTGAGGTAATTGAAACCAATGCCTTCTGAAAATGAGGTGGGCAGAATGCAACAGCCAAATCACAGTTCAAATTTTACTGCCTGTTCACTTTAAGCAGTTCTACGTGTGTGAAAGCACCACCAGCCTTTTAATCAGCGACGGTTAGCTCAGAGCAAGCCTACAGCTTTAACTTGGTGTACATTCCATGAGGCTGTTCTGAAAAAGACAGCTCTTCCTTTCACACACCTCTTCCTCCACCCACCCCTACTTCTCCACATGCACACTTCCCTGAGGTTTTACTTAAACATTGCAAATAACATTGTAATTCTGGAAAGACCTCAACAGTGAAGGGATATTAACAGGAAAAGAAGAAAAGAAACTATTTCCAGCTCCCCACTCATAAACGACTGGGGTTTTTCCTTGATTTGTGGATTCCTTTTCCATAGGCTTTCCCTAGAGGTGAGCTGGAAGATGGAAGAAAAAAAAAAGTCTTCTGAGAGTTTCCTGGGAACTGTGGTGCAAAGAGTGGCTGCTGCGTTGGAACATGTAGTGGCTTGACCCTGGCTAGAGGCCAGATGCCCACCAAAGCCACTCTATCACTCCCCTTTTCTGCTGGACAGGGGAAAAAACATACTGAGAGGCTTATGAGTCAAGATAAGGACAGGGAGAGATCATTCTGCAGTTAGAGTCACGGGCAAAACAGACTCAACACAGAATAAAGGAAAGAAAACTCTCTAATCTATTACACTACATACACACACATCCCGGAGGTGTGTCTGCACAGTTTCTTACATCTTCTCACTCCCTTCTCTGGTAGCAAAAAGCAGCTGCTTGTGGTTTTTTCTTCTTGAATGTGATTCCCAGAGGCACTGCAACCATCGCTGATGTGCTCGGCCTTGATCAGTGTCAGGTCCAGCCTTGAGCTGGCTGGTGTTTGCTCTCTGGGGCCTGCAGAGAGCTTCTGGCTGCATCTTGCAGAAGCCACCCCTGCAGCCCCCCTTCTCCACCAGAACACACCCACGCAGAACTACAACAGAGCAAAACAACACTACAAAAATGTGCATGTTTTTTACTAAACTGGCAAACACAGAAGGGCCAGTGAAAGCAGGTATATGAGGTAAGCAACCTCATTCTGCAGGCTGGCAGAAGCAAGAGAAATAATGCAAATGAACAAAGGCAGTAGAGAAGGCAATAATCAGGCACTCTTACAGCAGATTGCTAATGAACTGAAACATATTCCCACAAAGCAGAGCTCAAAAAGTCATGATGTGACCAGAAAACTCACACTCCAGTTTGCTTGTATGCTGTTCTCCCAACCTGGACTAGTTCAACACTGTCAAAAGGACCAATCCTTACAAACTGCTTTGTAATCACATTGCTTAACTTAAAGCCAGCGAGTGGCTGTTTACAAGGGCACACAGTGACAGGACAAAGGGTAAGGGCTTTAAAGTGAAAGAGAGTAGATTTAGATTAGATATAAGGAAGAAGTTCTTCCCTGTGAAGGTGGTGAGGCATTAAATCAGGTTGCTCGGAAGAGTTGGTGCCCCTTCCCTGGCAGTGTTCAAGGCTGGGTTGGATGGGGCTTTGGGCAACCTAGTCTAGCAGTGGGTGTCCCTGTCCATGGCATGGGGGTTGAAATTAGATATCTTTGAGTTCCCTTCCAACCCAAACCATTCTGTGATTCTACTCTATGAATTACTTACGTATTTAATCTTGCTGCCCAGAAAGAGAGGAGAGAGGTTATTGTATCACTCAAGTGCCCTAATAACCACTTCTTTTTTAGACATTTTTGTGTTTCAAATGTAGGAGGAGTGAAATAAACACTACAAGTATAAATACTTTAAAAAACCCACAACATAGTACCTATCCCTACGGGGAAACATGTAAGTCACATATTACTGTGATCACATATGTTTTGTACACAGGATTAATTTCTTATAGTGCTCCTTCTAGTCAGAGGACTATAAAAACATCTGAAAGCACTGACTGCCCGTGGACCCCCATGCAGACTTTGGTTTGTCTCCCCAGTTTACAAATTTTGCTATAATTTAGTTAGCTCCCAAGTTTGAGACCACATCTTAATGCTGGTCTTTGACAGTGACCGTGTGGGGTGCAATGTCACTGTTAACATGCTTATGTTATCTCTGACTCACAAAACACAGCTCTTCACAGTGCCCACCAAACCAAAATCATGGTTTGTGATCGGCATTTCTCCCCATCTGTTGTGTATCTTTGCAAAAGGGGTAGAAATCCCATACAATACCCCAGAGTTCTACTGCCACCCTAAAACTTGTCTTGTGTTCTTCCCTTTCAGCACCCCACCTGGATGCTTTTCGCTTTCAGCTCCTGGCCCATCATTTGGTCAGAAAACTGTTGTCAGCTGTGTGCTGGGGAAGCAGGATTGCAGAGGGGCTTGAACAAGCTCCTCTTCCCAGAGGCAAAAACATGATGGACCTCAGCAGGAGTCTTTGCTGTTGCCTGAGTCACGATTGCTCCGAAAGGATGAGCAATGAGCGTGACCTAAGGATCTGAACTCTTAAAGATCTAGAATCAGATAAGCCAGGGCCTACATGACATTTCAGTAGCATTTATTTTTGAACAGAGGTGCATGAGCATAAAACTACTCAGGCTGACTCACAATGTAGAGCCCCACATCAAATCTTATCATGTTTCAATCCCAAACAAGACTAAGACCACTGAGGTCAGTGCAATGAAATACTGGGATTTTATTCTGCTAGGAACACAGTGGTGGAGTCACTAACAGCTGGGCTGGAAGAGTTACTCAAGGCATCACCTACTTCTGTCAGGATGAACTAAACATACCCACATAATTTTCTATGTCTCTAAACTGTTAAAAACTGCCCATGATGGAGGTCCCACAGATTCCCTAGAAAGTGAGAGCTCAGTAAAATTAGTGCCAATTGTTAGAACCGTTTTTGTAGTATCAAACTTTGCTAACATTTCAGCCTGCTCTGTGAACATGAGAAACATGCTGCAGCCTTCCACATACTTCAAGTATGTCATCATGTCTGTCCACAATCTTCTTTAGACCAAACAAAATTAATTGCTCCAAACATCCTCCAGATAGTCCTCACTGTTCACATCTTCTTTGGACTTTATCCAGTCTTTTTTAAGGAAGATATGGAGTGAGTTAAATATATCTTTCAACAAATAACTTACTGGTACTGAAGGAAGGAAAGACTTCACCTGCGTTACAGAGAACAACACTTTTGCTGCAGAACAATACTGTTGACTCTTACTGCATTTGTGATTCACTGTAATGAGTCAGATTACCTTAAGAGGAATTGTTATTTTCTACATTCCACCCTGTATTCCTTCCAGTGCAGACATGGAAACACTAGACAAGAACTGTAATAACCCTATGCTGAAAATAATGTTCAACCCCCTTCAAAATAGTTTAGAAAAAAAACAGTACATAGAAATAGTATCTCCACATCACCTCCATGGAAGGTGGGAAAAAAGAAATCCCTCCTCAATTTGGTCAATGCATCCCAATATTCTTTTAATTAATCCCCTAAGAAAACCCATTTACCTCTTCTTACTGACTGGGATTAACGTTTCACAACACTAATTAGACTTTGCAACCTTTTCCTGGCATCAGAAATGTTTTGTTGTAAAATTTAAGTTAAATCACTCATTGGAACTGGTATGGTTTCTTTATATTAATAAAAGGACAATAGAGAGTAGATAGCATCTGAGAAATGTTATGGGCTTTTAAGATGTTCCAGAATGCTTTCAGCATTTTCAGTTATCACTTTTAGTAGTTACCCAGTAAAGATCCTTTCCTAAAAGTAAATTGGTGCCTGGGTTGCCCCACAGTGTCAATACAAACTGAGTTATCACCATGATAAGCTAACTATAAACTTCCTATTGGTCTCATCACATCACAGACCAACAGGATGATGGTATTTTGAAGTCCATGTGTTAATGCAAGCTCATTTCTCATTGTCTGCTTACAGGTGGTTTTCTCTGGAGACTTGGCTATTATAAAGGCCACAGCAACACCCGTTCTAACAAACATGCCAACACATAACAACGTTTCATTTTGTTGAGCCATTACATAATTTTTTTTACTCCCAGCTTAATAATGATGCATCATTTCATTTCCTCAGCACAGGTAACAGAATGGTCACTACACACATCAGGTACACAGTCAGCCTACGTTAGGGGTTGTGCTGGTTGCCAGCAAGCTGCGCACCCCTTTCTCTGTGCTCCTATCTCTGCAGGGAGAGTATTTTGCCAGTTTACAACACTGGCAGGATAAGAAGTCAGTACTAGCTAAACGGTGGTATCTTGAGTCTATCTATGCATGCAAGTAGAGGTGTAAGTACTTGAGATTAACTGTTTATTCATGAGCACACTCCCGTGGAAAGACTGGATACCATGTATTGAATGCATATGCACAAGCACAATGAATTAAGATTACACAAGAAGCCCAAATAATTATAACAGTTTCCTAGGTTTCAGTTGGCAACTTTACATGCTTTTTTTCATGCAGCTGTAGGTGCACTGTAAAGCAAACACATCACGGGTTAAGTAACTGTCAACACAAGTGCAGAAGCACTACTTTATATTCCACTTAGACCACACCATTTTGTTAATTTTGCATGTCCTCCACCACAGCAAGGTTATGGTGACCGTGAGTCATAGCTGTACCCCCACTCAGGCCATCTATTTCTATCCCCCAGGCACTGGGCATACCTAACATTTTGTTCTAGACCTTTTGCCACTTGCTGTCATGCCTCCAGCCCGAGCGCCGGATCTCCGTGCTTCTGAGAAAAGTGAAAATACAGAAAGAGTTAAAGGCCAGGCATTGGGAACAAACACAGGACACTGCTGCAGATGGTCAGAAAAATCAGGATGATGCCAAATTACCTTAACAAACCATATTACCTATCCCTTCCCTGAACCAAGCCATACTACCTATCCCATCCCCCACCCTGACCCCAAAATGCCATGAAAGAAAATGCTACTGTCCTGGGTTCAGCTAGGATACACTGGCACCCCAGAGTACTAACAACACAATAGCACATCAGCATGACATTCTCATAAAGTACATACATATTTACCACAGCCAGAATTTAAAAAAACTGCAGAAATCTTACGGTAGATGGCATAGGAAGAAATGAGTGTGACTTCCTAAATACAGAGTGAAATAAAATGGATCCTTGCTACCAGAGAAAAAGAAGAAGAAACACCTGCTGCCCAAATCCCCTCTTGTTTCCTAGGATCCTTGCTGAATGCACATTGAGTTTCAAGGACATCAATGACAAGCACTATGTCGTACCTAACAAGCCTGCCAGCAAGTCCAACAAAAAACAAGCAGAAAATAGAGAGACCAGTTCACAGGCTCAGGAAAACAGTGAGGGAGGCTGCTTCAGGTGGCACAGGGGCTTTTCTGAATGAGAAGCACAAGGAGGAAGATAGAGGGCTTCACTGTGTTGAAACAAGGTATTACCAAAATGGCTTATTATGCCCAGGAACCTGTTCTTGCACTGCAAAAACAGAGCCTGAGGAGAGGCTAAAGCACCAAGAGACGACACACCAGCTCCTTCTGAATAAAAAACCTAAGATAGTTTGTAAAATTAAATTATTCACATTGTTAATTGTAAAATTAAATTATTCACATGGTTTTATTTGAACCCAGCTCTACCCTCTGTCCTAGAACTGTGCAGTAACTGCATTGTTTGAAGAATTATTTTAAGGGCTTGTGCCATTGCTACAAGACATACTGATTTTTAAAGTATTGGCATTTTGATTTCCTCTTTCTTCCAAATCCAAAATCTTCTTGCACCCCAAAAAAACCCCACACATCCATATATTTATGTAAGATATAGGCCACAAACAGCCATCTTTTGCCTTTTGCCCCAACAGACATGTGGTATGATTACAAAAAGCCACATGCTGAAAACACATTTGCCATCTGAATTCAGAAGTTCCCAGGGAGTAACTAAGCACAGAGAGCAAGCTCTCTATACTGAAAATGCTCCCACACATTTTTCTGAGTACAAACTGCATGACTATTGACAAGCACCTCGCATGAAACCACATCTATTTCTCACTTAATAAAGGGGTATCGAGTAGCTTTGGCAGTCACCTATCTTCATGACTACAACACATCATTATGCTGTCAAAAACAAATGAAAACCTAACGAGTATAACCTGGAAAGACCCTTTTGGAGCCCCTGCACCGCTTTAGGAGCCCCTGCACTTAACTCTGCTGATACAGAAGAGAAACCTTGTTAGCAAGGCACAAATGGAGCACCACAAACTTCTGCTTGAAAGTGCCACTAGCTTGTTACAGAATCACAGAGTGGTTGGCATTAGAAGAGACACAGACAGTGACACCCTCCACTAGATCATGTTGCCCAAAGCCCCAGCCTTAGACACTGCCAGGGAGGGGGCATTCTCCTGGCTCAGCCCCAGCCAGCAGCTGAGCAACACAGAGCCACACAGCTCTTTTGACCTCAGTGGGATGGGGAGGATATTCAGAAAGGCAAAACTCACACGTTAAGGACAGCTCACCAGGACAGCAAAGGAAGAAGGAAATAACAATGGTACATATAACAGAATATACAAAGCAGGTGATACACAAAGCAATTTGCTCACTGCCCTGAAACCCAATGCCCATCTCCAAGCAACAACTCCTCCTCCCTGGCCAGTCTCCTTCGTATGCTGAACATGATGTCATATGGTGTGGAATGCCCCTCTGACTAGTTTGGGTCACCTGTCCAGGCTGTGTCCGCTCACGGCTTGTTGTGGAAATTATCCCAGACAAAAAACAGAACAGGCATCCACAACTTCTTGGGGCTACCTGCTTCAGCATCTCACCATCTTCATAGTAAATAATTTCTTCCCAGTATCTTACCCAAATCTAGCATCTTTTAATTTAAAAACATTACCCCTTGTCCTATTACTACAGGCCCCGGTAAAAGGTCTCTCCCCATATTACTTATAAGTCCCCTTTGGGCACTGAAAAGTTCTCTCTTGTAAGGGAAGTTGGTAGGGTTCCCTGGTATTAAAGTTGCCTGACATGCCCTCTCATAAGGTGCATTTTTAATTGCTTGAGGTTTTAATGAATTGTTGATAAGATTTTGAAGGGATATCATCTTCATATCAAGCACACATTTCTGACACCTCTATGAAAACACAGTCAAATTGTAAACATCTGTTAACATGGTTTTCTTGCCCTCGACAGAGGCTAAGACTGCTGCGTTTCCAGAAGATGCACCTGTGGTGGCACTTGCTTCAACCCACAGCCACAGAACTTCTCCAGCTGCAGCCCTGACCTGTCCTGGGATAGCATTGAGAAGATTTGGTTTAGTGGCAGCAATAAACTTTTTCCTGTATGTTCTCAGACCCTTCTGTTCTTGCTGGGTTGACACAAAGGAGGGAAGAAAGTGTCTGCTTTGATTGTAAAGTGGACAAAAAGACAGAGTGGAATGAATCAAGAGAAAATAAACAGTGAGAACTGGAACTGGGTGCTGGCAGGCTAGCGAAGTTTCGGGCAGAACTGAATGAGAGAAGGACTGACCACTCCTTAGTACTAGAGATCAGGGAAGGAAAACACTGTGGAGAGTAGTAGCCAGCACATATGCACATGCCTCTTTGAAAGGGAGATTAGATAAAATGCCAGATGAGAAGACTGCAACTCACTAGACAAATTGACTAGGAGCAGGAGATTAAGTACCCATAAAGCAGTTTGTAATGGTAAAGTAAACACAACAGCACTACAAGTGAGACAGAAAGAGACAAGGAGGCAGTCTGAAGGGATGTGCCATGACTTTCCCAGTGCTTAGCAAGGAGGCCAAGACTGTGATGAGAAATCAGTCTTTTCTGGGTGGATGACAAACAGGAACCATGCTCAGGGTGTGGGGTAATGTATAATAAAGAACTGAAAATGGAGAGGCCGTTGATACCAACTCGGGCAACCAAAACTTCCTCACATACATACTTTCATTTCTCATACTCCTTTCTCCACCTGTAAAAGAGGAACAAGGCAGACAACCTCAACTCACAGCCAAATTTCATGACCACCACAGAAAGCGCATAAAAGAACACTCTTCAAAGCAATATAAAGCAGAGCATATTTGTGACAGTCACTCAAAGAACGGAAACAAAGCCCAGCTAACGCTGAGCATTTTGCATACTAAGGCAGAGGCAGCATTACTGATGTAACTGGAGAACCACTTATATGGCTTTAAGTGTGAACCAGAGTTGAACACGTAGCTTTAATTTTGGAATTTTGTAGGCTGCATGCTTGATTTTGCAAACCCAAAAGCTTTTCTTAAGCTGGTATTTGCGTGGATAAATGGGGAACACTGCTGGCATTAATTTTGTTCCAGAAGGCTCTAGTTGCAAAAACAAAGGTAAGCTGAGTTCCTGTGAGGCTGACAAGTGAGAGTGCCCATTTCTCACCTGGGGCTATGCCAGCACAGTACCACAGCTGCACTCAGCAGGTATTAAACATTTTCCTACCTTGTCTGTCATATGACAATGTAACACAGACGATTAAGAAACCCGGTGCACAAAGCCACGTGTGATAAGCCAGACAGAGCAACACTGTCCCACAAAACTCCCCCTCCATCCTGCTCCTCCATCTGCTCGGCCCCGGCGACCGCTGGAGGACCAAGCCCTGAGGCACCTGTTCAACCCCAGAAGCCAAGTAGTGGGGACACCGAGCGCAACAGAGGACACCAGCCCCCTCAAGAGGGGAGAAGGGACACCCTCGCCATTTTAAAGCGGAATAACCAGCAGAGATCTGCGCCCCCCGGCCATTTTAAGGGCAGTCCCGGAGGCGTGGCCCGGCTCCGATCCGCCCGCCGCTAAATTGGCGCTGGGCGGGCTGTGCCGTCCCGCCCACCCCGCCTCCCTCAGGTATCAGGTGAAACTGCTAGGGAGGGGCATTAGCGGCTGGAGCGCGGAGGGAGGATGGCTGTCTGCCGAGGGCTGTGCCTGCTGATGCTCTGTGTGCTGCTGCTGAGAGCCGCCGCTCCCGCAGGTGAGAGGACGGCTGCGAGCAGCTGCTGGTGGGTTGGCTGTGGGATCAGTGAGGGGTGGCTGAGCCCTCCCAGAGGCCCGCGGGTACCGCGTTAATTGCTCGGCATCCCGCTTCTGGTGGGGAGTGGTGCGGGGGGCGCGGCTGGGCTCTTGGCGGGAGAGGCGCGCGCTGAAGAGCCGGTGTCTGGCCGCTGTCCGGGATGCGGGCAGCCCGGAGAGGACTTGTCGAGGTTCCCCACGCATCGGGTCGAACGGGTTCGGAAAACACGACCGGCGGCTGCGGAGTTGCCGGGACCCTCGGAGAAGGCGCTGACAGCCGGCGGGCCGCCGGGCTCGGCT